>CAJVPT010001845.1:0-19691 GCA_910592055.1 Acaulospora colombiana | reverse complement strand
TGAGATTGCACTCGATATATGAACCCATTGGAATTGATTGTATTAAATCTGTTAGAATGGTCCATATTTCATTTTGTATTTGAGAAGGATTCGAATAGAAGATTGAGGAATTATTACTTTCTACTTCAATGGTGTTAGAGTGTTGATAAAGGAATATCTCTTTAGGACTTGAGGATATGAATGAAAGAGGTGGTGGTATATTTATGGTTGAGATGCTCTGAGAAACTTGTGGAGCAAACATGTGTCTAAGTTCATCAATGTTGTTTAGGAGGTAGTGAAGATTATTTCGCAGAATGTGTCATGTTGATTTGGTGTCGGACATAGGTTTTGAGACAAGACAAGGTTGTACTGAGCAGGTGCAGGGAATTAATTGGTAAAGATTGTTATTATTGTTATTGTTTTTGAGGATATAATGACCTCCCTTTATTGTTTCTGTGTTCTTAATGTTTCTGCGTCTCTTGATAAAGTCAAGTTTGTTATTGTTGAAAAATGCTCAGAATAAGGGTTATGGATTTAAGCAGGGAAGAGTGTCTCCAATTAGATTTGGTATGTTGGGTTTGAAGTTTTCAAACCAAAGTGGGGTTTTGCTTGGTGAGATTTTGCCAATTTTAGTGTGTAATTCCAACTATATATTTTTTTCAAGAGATTTGTATTGAATGAGCTGTCTGATGTTTTTGATATTGGTTATAAATTATAATATTTTTATTATTGATTAATTAATATATATAATAAGATTAAATATCACCTTGTAATTGTCATATAATTTTTTAATAAAAAGATATTATTTAACAATCTGCATCTATTTTTTACTTGAGAATTGGATTTGAATATATATAACAAAATTCTGAACAACTTTTGATATAGAATATAATATAAAGAAATACATAAATTATATTATTAAAGAAATTAATTCTATTTATTATAAATAATAATTATTAATAGAAGTATAAATAAAAGAAAAAAACTCTTTTTGCAAATTCCTCAAATCCTTAGAAATTTCTTTTTTAGGCAATTTACCCAAGGAAAGAAAAACATTTATAATTCAAGATACATATTCCTGCAATACTAGCATACAATAGTTATGTTAGTACTAAACAATATTTCGTGCATAGCTCTAAAGCAGTAAATTGTTAAAAAATATATATATATAGCAACAACTTTGACTTTTTATTCTTTTTTAAAAAGAAGAAAATAAATTAATATAAACTGATTCACAGTCTGAAAAGGGGAGCTAATATTAACTTAACAGTACTTGTAATCAGGTCAGTGTAGGTTGACACCTTTTATGACACTATAAAGAATCATAAAGAAGTAGATTTACTCAATAAATTATGCAAACCTCAAATTTTTTAAGACCCAGAAGAATATCAAAGCTCCCCAAAGTCTAAACAGCCTAATGTGTATATCCCACCTAGCAAACATTAAAACATCTAGCCAAAGTAATGTAAACATATATACATGTATAGATCTGTTGTCAAAAACAAATTCAACAAAGATCTATTATAATAGTACAACAAGAATGAATAGATTTGGCAAGATCCTCAATTACAATATTATTTTAGGACATGATTAATATAAACAAAATAACAGGGATCTGTAATACAATATTATAAACTAGTATAACCAAGTAAACAACACTAGATAAAGAAGGAATAAATAATATATATTTAATCAAAACAAAATCAAGATACAAATCAAAATAGGGAATTATTAAAACAAAAAGCAAAACACATAAAAGATTTTTCCACTCCACATGACTTTAGCAATACTATGTAATTTATTCTCTATTAGCCACCCTTCACATGCACAATAAATAAGATAGAAAAGATTCTACAAATAATAAATAAAAGAGAAAAGAATAATATTGATACTCTAATTTGACTTGCAAGAAAGCATGACAAACATAATGAACTATGGGCTACACAACAAATAGTCAGATAGGAACAAGTCACCATTCAAGTAGGAGAAAAAGCACCAGTTCCAGAAACCTATATGATACTTGATAGTATTATTGTGAGTATTTTAGGAGTAGATAAGATGAGGTTTATAAAGAACAAATCTTAATATAACATACAATATAACCTATCTTTGACAGCTTGGAAAAGAAAAAGAAGAGAATCTGCTTCAGTTGTACATTGAAAATAAACTTCTTGAAATATTCAAAAAAGAAAAAGATGTATCAAAAAACACAAAAACCCTTTCCATGGTAATCACTATTCAGATAGAAAATAATTAATAATGGATAATGAGATCACAATATTTAATGTTCAAGAATAAGAAGAAATAAAAGAGAAAATGGAATTCAAAATACTGAGAGAAAAGATCAAAGATCAGAATATAAGTGAATGTAGCTTATACAGTATAAGAAATGGAAAGCAAATTCTACTCCAAATCCATATTATATAAATAAAAAAGGAGCATATCAATTAGAAACCATGACAACAAACATTCTAAAAAGCTCAAAAAAGGAATTTAGAGCCTATCTGTGCAATGTCTTAAAACTATTTCAGGATAAATAGAACCTTCTTCATAAAAGTTTCATTAATAGCAATAAATGACTGATTCTCCATTTCAAAGAAGAAGATCTCCTTAAATGTTTAGAAGAGGTAAACAGAAAAAAAAAAGCCTTCAGTCTTCAATGACTAAAACCTGGAAAAGAAGAACACATAGATCAATCAACTATAGACAAGATGGAGAAAAAAATATTTTGAATTTACAATCCAAAAGAAAGTAAAGACATATAGTATGTAAGTCTAGTGGATATGGATCATAAACTCTTCAAAAGTTATATAAAAAAATATCTAAAAAGATATAGAGATATTAAAAATATCGATATCTATAAGGTAAAAATCAAGATCAAAATAAAGGCCTATCTCAAGTGGTATAAACACTTCAAAACCAATCCTGAAGAAATATAGATAATGCCATTTGGAATAGAATAACAAGACAATTTTTACTAAAGAAGAATTGATTGATAAAGAAATAAATGAGGTTTTGATCAAATAAAACAAACACTCAGCTAGACTTTTAGGCACAAATGAAATACTCTTAAGTTTGTAATCAGGACACTTAATGATATAGAAGCTAAGGTCTGTTATATATCAAGAAACTCTCTTATATTGAAAAAATAAAACTTTACAGTAGTATGTTTTATAACAAAAGAAGCACTGATAAAAGCTTGCAAGTAGTATATTTTCTTGCATGAACTAAAACTATTCTGAAATGTAAAAGTTATAAAAGAAACTATAAGGAGTTATAAATCTAGAATTGAAAAATTAAGAGGAAGACTGGAGTATATAACAGTAGAAATGAATACTAAATCCATATTAGATTCACTATCAGATAGTGAATCAATAAGCTCTAATACAACCATTGAATATAAGTGGTCAACTAATCAAAGAAAAAGGTATCAAGATCAGAATGGTAACACTTAACAAAGACACTATAGAACCCTAGGCCACACAGCAAAAGGAAGTAATAGGGTACCATTGGGAAATCCTAGAAGTCCATCAGAAAATTAAAATAGAAAACAGTATATTGAACCAGAGCTTAAGAATGAGCAAGATCTACTAAGGCTCATATTGACAAATTTGGAAAAACTAAATGGAAGAATTGTCAAGCTCAAAAGTAAATTAATATTCAGCTGACAAAGAAGAGGAGGACTGGAATGGGCTGACTACTCCTAAAATATCATACCAGTTGATCAAGATAGATATAAAGAGAAAGAGTCCAGTTCTCTCTCAACAAAGATTTATAATAAGGACAAAGTATGAACCATAGATTCAAATAAAGCTGCAGGACAAGGTGGTGACCTAAATATAGATAAATTTCTATAGAATAAGTATATTACCTTTTTGAGAAGCCAAAATATAGATAAGCAAATAAAGAATACAAAAGAGATAGAAGAAGATGTTCAGAAAAAAGTGATAAGAATAGGCACACACAATATCAGAAGTGCAATAGACAAGACAAATCAGTAAAGTTTTATTGAAGAGATATAAAAACAAGAAATAGACATAATAGAAATATACAAAACTAAGCTAATTTAAACCAATACAAAATGGACTTTTAAAAATCAAAAAACCTACAAGTATTTTTATAACATCAATAAAGATATATCATTTGAAGCAGAGGTCAGTCACCTAATTAAAAAAAATTTGGAAAAAAAAAATAACATCAATAGAAGAGGAGAAAAGTTATATAATAGTTGCTAATTTTCTTATAAAAAAGAAAAAGTCTGTATCATATACATTCCTTTAGATAAACAATAATGCAAAAAGGTACAAAGGAAATTAATCAATTTTATCAAAAGAAAGTAGAGACAAAGCTTTTACATAATAGTGATAGGTGATTTCAATACTGTCTATAATCTATCAAAAGATAAAATAATATTCTTCAAGACTAAGTTCAGATCTTCTTGGTATCCTGAAATTCTATTGTTCAACTTTCTGGATAAATGAGACTTTATAGATATCCAGGTAGTATGGGAAGGCAAAAATAAAACTCCAAAATGGTGGGATGCCACAAGCAGTGGTAGAATTGATTATATTTGGATATCACAGGTCTAACAAGATATCCGTTACTACAATTTGATAATCAAAAAATATAAGAAGTCACAGGAAGTAATTATACTATACTTATAATTACTCTCCATGATGAAGACCTCTTTACAAGAAGCTAACTATCAAACCAAAAACACAAAATAAAAAAAGAATTGTCATAAAAGGATCTTCATCAGAATAGTGGCAAATCTATCAAGAAAACTTGAATTATAAGTTCAAAATGAAACTGAAACCTCTTCTTTTAGAAGACCCTAAAGTAAATAAAAAAGGAAAACTTGCAGACAAAATTTGAACAGTCTTTGAAAAACAGATGTGTAAAGCAACTTTTAACAAACTTGAAACTAAAAAGATTATATTACATAAAGAAAGAAATGATAGATACAATCTTGAATTTGCTAAATACAGAAAAGCCTTGCAACTAAAGGAACTTTTCAAGAAAACAGAAATCTCAAAAAAAAAATAAAAAAGCTATAAAACTTTTGCAAGGCAATAGAGAACTATAATACCATTTACAACCTATATCATCAGATTGTAAATTATTGTGTGCAATATAGTATCTTTAACATGCCCTAGATATTATTAAAAAATATATCCAAGATGCAATAGAAGGTCTAAAGTTTATTAGTCAAAGACTTGAAGCCAAAAAGACAAGAGATATCATTAAAATTGTATTAAAACAAAGATATGATGATCTAAAAAACAATCAAAGAAGGATGGTAAGCTTTTTAACCAATAAAAAAAAAGATAAGATTATACTAGACAGGATCAAAATCAAACAATATGATATTGAATATATAACAAAAGAAAAACATGAAATCAAAAAAGAAATAAAATGCTATCACTTAATAACCTTCAAGAGAAAAGAAATCAATTTTGATAATTTGACAGAAGATTGGAAAGAGGAGTATAATTTCAGGAACTATATTTAAGAGAGCTGGTATAAAAATCTTCTCGAACCAATCTCACAAGAAGAATTATGTAAAATACTGTACTTAAAATATTTCTCAATAACAAGACTCCATGCAAATATTAGATTAATTATAAGATATTAAAAAGATTAAACTAAAATGGAAAAGAATACTTGAGGAAAATACTTAACAACTTCTTAAAATGGGAAGTTACTTTTATATCCTGGAGGCAAAGTTATATATATCCCATAGTCAAGTCAAAGCCTTGGAATTGTGAACTTTTAAATATGAGATCTATAGTATTATTGAAGATCACTAGAAAGTATTTTATCAAAGTTCTGATCAACAGAATGGGGAATATTTGTAAGATCAATAATATCCTTAAAGGATTCAACTATACAGGTTTATCAAAAGAAAGTATAGCAAAACCAATTCAAATTTCAAATAACATCTGTGAAGATGTGAGAGAAAACAAAAAAGAGCTGTATATATTGTTTCAAAATACAGACAAAGTTTATGACACTATTAATCTAGACATGCTAGTAAAAGTGATGAAAAAAATCAAGACACCGAAAGGTTTTATTAAGATCATGATGAGCCTTTTCAAAAACAGAGAATTCAAAGTCATATTTGAAGATAATCTTACTAATCCTATAAAAGCAGGAAATGGAATCGATTAAGAAAAGATTATTTCATTATTAATGTGGAGAATCTTTTGACCCTTTACTGTAATATAGGACAGTCTATATAAAGATTGTAATAAAGTCACTATTTGAAATTGAGTAGAATTATTCTTGATAAAACTATATTATCATCTGCTAGTAATAAGAAAAATAGATTCCTAAACCAGTTATATATTGCTAAAGAAGGATTGACTGAAGATATTATTTGGTTTCAAGACTTCAAGAATGTGATTATACTTTAACTTATAGGCTTAACAATTGGAAGATCTTGATGAAAAAAAAAATCTACAGATTACTTTAAAAAACTAAAATTTGGATCCAGGATAAAAAAAATTCTATTGCTTAGTAACTAGATTACTCTTAATAAAAAAGTTTAAAAAAAATTTAGAAGAAATTGTATAGTTTTTCAATAAGATAATACTTATAAATAGTTAGTAAATATATAGAAACTACTTATGTATATAGATTATTAATATAAGTAGATATATAAATACTTGTTAGTATATATATTGTCTATCTATATATAAAGAAAATATAAGTAGCTGAACCAAAGCAATTGCTTTATATGAATATATAGACATATTATTAATAAAGATTATAGCAATGATTTCATAAATTGGTGATTTATAAACATTATAGAAAACTTTTTTATTTTTGAAATTTATTTCAGTATTAGTTCAGTCTTAACAAATTAGCCCTCTCATAAAAGATAGCAATAAGTTATAAGGTAAATACTATAAAAAAAAGATTTTTTTATTGAGTTTTATTTAATAGAAAATAGGTGATATATTTTAGAATAACCAATCTATATAATTATGCTACAAGTATATAAATAAAATAAGATTGAACTAGTGTTTAAAAAAAAAAACTTTAAAAATTTATGAATTTAAAGTCAAAAAATATTTGAAAATAAATATATTAATTAAAAAATTTTTATTAAAATAAAATCAAGTTAATTTAAACATATTTAATTTAATTAAGTTAAATTGAAATAGTTAGAATTGAATATAATTTAAAATAGATTTAAATCAAAACAAATTGAATTAAATTCAAATCAAATCAAATTAAATTCAAATTAATTCAAATTAATTCAAAATAAATTAGATTTGTATTTAATTCGTATTTATAAAAATTAAATTAAATCGAATCTAGTTAAAATCTGATTTACTATAATTCATTTTGTTGTAATCATTAACAATAATATAATTGTAATTAAAAAATAAAAAAATAATAATAAGAATTATAATGAAACTAAAAAATATTTTTTATATAAGTTTTATATTTAAAATTATTTATATTCAAATATTGTTTTTTATTAATATTAAAAAGGAATTTAAATTTTAATTAATTTATTTATTATATTTAAGTCTTTATTTAATTAATATAAGATTATAATAGTAAATAAAATTTATAAATTTGTGAAGTAATATTTATTTCTATTACTTTATATCAAAATTATTAATTTTTATTAATAACTAGTTTATATATTATACATATACTATAATTAATAGATGTTCAATTATCTTTGATATTTTAAGTGATTAAAATAATCAAATTTTTAGAATAAATTATTATTTACTATAAGTATATTATTGAAAAAGTAATTTATTGTTACTGTAACACTTGTTTGTTTATAAAAAGTTATATTTAACAAATATTATTTTTATTTTTAATTTTATAAAAAATTTTAACTCAATTTTAAAAATTTTCTAAATATAATAAAATCAATAATGATTCAACATTTTTTTATGAAAAAAAAAAGATTTTTTAATAATTATAATTTCGGTAACAATAATAAGATTTCTTAAAGATATCTATTTTGTTTAATGATGCATATTTTTAATTAATGTTTTTACTTAACTAAATTAATATATTTTATATTTAATTATATTTTTTTATTTATAGTAACAATTTTATTCAATTCGTTTTGTCAAACGTTACAATAAAAAATATTTGCTTGATATATTGTTAAAATATTTTATGTAATTACAAATTGTTTTAAAAACAATGTACAATTTTTAAAATAAAGATTATTTAAATGAATGAAAAATACAAATAATTATTTAGTTGTCGCAAAACATAAGACTATAATTTTAATTATACTGTATATACAGTATATATTTACAGTATTTGCTCTATTTACATAGTTTAAACCAAAAAGTAATGTTAACTGTATAATTATTTGTTCATTATAGTGATGATTTTTATTCCTAACAGTAGATTCAACTTTTAGATATCTTATTAATTATTGATGCAATGGTTTTTTTGATTTAGAATATCAACAAAAGCTTAAAATTTAAAAAATTAAGTTATACAAGAGATTAAAAAATTTTATTAATTAATGGAATTATTTTAAATAGTATTTAGTTTTCCGATATACAGTATATAAATATACAGTATAAATTATATACATTATCCGTTAAAAATATTTTATTGGATAAATATAATATTATTTAAAATTTGTGGATTCTTCTGAAGTCGCGAAATATACATAATTCACAAAATGGCATTCAAAAGTGCAGAGGAAGACCTCAAGAACGAATTCTCGGGCGGGAACGGTGGAGTTGTTAGCCACGGCACGTGTTTAATTGGTGGGTTTTATTTTACTAGTTTACTTAAAGATCATTACGTTTGAAAGATAAATACTAACCGAAAGGGCATATAGGATCTCTGATTCTCATGTACGTATACGCATGCATTCTAATCCTACCTATTATCCAACATTGTATGCACACAAAATGTACGATGCAGCGCTTATTAAAATATTTGGATTTTTAAAAATTTTTATGAATTATTTCTATAACCAAGTCATTTTCAATGATTTTAATATGCCGTAGCAAGGAAATTTCAATTATACTATATAAAAATTGATAGGCGCCCCAATGCGCTGCTACCCGTCTGTGCATACTGTATGTGCGTATTTGGTGGATGCGTATGCTACAATAAAATAAAAAGAAGAATTGTGAATATTAGAAATGCGCGTGCGAAATAATTGCATACACATGAATTACCAATCTCGGATGGAACAAAACAACTTTTATTTGTGCTTGTGCAGGAATGTACAGATATTAGTAAACGTTTCCCTGTCTACCGGCTCCTTTTATTAGAGGTCGTGTCACCTTTAATTAATTTTTTGGTTACAAACGAGGGAATTATAATAGTTCATGGTAACTTATTGATCGAAAGTGAGAAAGAATCGTATGTTGAATGCGATGGCCCTGTCCTGTTCTGGAAGTACGACTTGAGCGTAATGCTGCTGTTGACAAAATTGATGAATAACAACTAGTTTGTTTGTGGTAGAAAATTGAGATGCTAAGGAAATTTCTGAGATGTAAACAATGATCTTCGGTAGCTCTGATTAGTTCGTCACGCATTACAGAGAAGAGTGCGCAACGTACTTCCAAAATGTGGCATTCAAATTTATCGTATATTATGCACGCAATGTAAAGTGGTATATGAATAGCATATATTTTTGGTAAAGTTTATTATTGATTAATGCCATCGGGCAGCCTGGTGCTACTTCCAATAGAACACATCTGTACTTTTTACTCAAATATAAACCCTCGGCTACCTCTTCGCATTTAAATAGTTTCCAGTTTCAAATTTTTTTCTTGGATTTTCCTTTCGTTAAATTTTATAAATGGCACACGAAATTTCTAGAATCTAACAAAAGAAAAAAAAGAAGAAGCTAGATGATAATAAAAATATTTTCCACGATCAATTTCGTTTCATTCCTTTTGATTTAATTAAAATTTCACATCGAAAATACTTGAGAACAATCGATAGTGGCGGTCAGATTAAAAAAAAAAAATGCATCGTGACAACTATTACCGTGGGGCCAATCCTCTCAATTACAATCCGAATTGCCTGAGACGGACTTTAAATTTCAAAAACCCAATCCCTTGCCATCATTGTCAACATCAACATATTTGTCAGAATACAAACGTCCGATCATTCCGATTACTTTGCAACCTCCATCACCGTCCCCGATGCAAGACACGCCACCCCCACCAAAATTCGATGTTCATTTTTCCGTCACCACCATCACCACTCTCATCATTGCGGTTAATATTTTTATTATTATGTGTGACATGCCTCTTGAATAATATAGACATCGCCCTTGCCTCATTCATCCCAACCCCTAGATATGGACATACCTCAGTATTATTCGACACTAAGCTTTATGTCTTCGGCGGTGAAACGCCCAATTCCATACTCAACGATATACTTTATTTAGATCTCTCATCCTCATTTAACACCGCTGCTCCGCAATGGGTTAGTACATCATCCCAAGTGCCCTTGGAGGTTGCGCAGAATGCAGCATTCAGAGGTGGAAGTGGCATGTCCTCAATCTTCCTCACCAACGGGTTAATGATGACCACATCAGATGGTGATTCCGATAGCGATATTGGTATGACCTATCAGTTCACTCCTGAAAACCAAGTGTGGACTTTACCCTCGACGAGCGGCGCATCACCTGAGAGAAGAGTGAAATTCCAGTATGTGAGTGACAATAACGCGAAATTGTATATTTTTGGTGGATACAAGGAAGACTTGAGTAATAACACAGGAACGGGGATTTTGACGAACGAAGGATTCAATGATATTTTTGTCTTTGATAGTGTTGCTTTGAGTTGGACACAAGGATCATCGGTTAACGCTCCACCACCAATAAGCAATGCAGCATCTGTGATGTTGAATGATGGAAGGATACTGTTTATTGGAGGAAGGGTGAAAAGTAAAAATACGTGGGTGGATGCGTCCATGAGTCAGGTTATATATAAACTTATACTTACTACTATTTGCTCATCAGGAAGATATTAATTCCTTTCAAATGAATAATAATAGATTCCGACCTATGATACCAAACTTGCAAGATGGTCGACTATGGTAAGCCCCGTCATTCAAGATCCCTTAGGTTTTTGCGTGATTATTCTTGGTTGGTTCGCCATATTTTCTTTTCTCTTAGACCACAGGCGGCGCAACGATCATTCCAAGATCCGATCATACCGCAGTTATAAGTACGTGAAAGAAAATTTTCCTTTGATTTTTTTCGAATGCTCTTTCTTTCCCTTTTACAATCGCTTTGTTTCGGTATTCACCCGACCTTTCCCATTCTCCGTGACTAGCACCTGGTGGTCAAATTCTGATCTTTGGTGGAGTAATGAGCATATTCAAGCAAACACCTGTTCCCCCTCTAGTCGTATTAGACACTACCACCAAACCATTTAATTACACCATACCACAGGTAAAAATTCCTCCAAACGCATTGGTCACCAATCATACGGCCATTATTTATCAGAATTATATGTTTGTTATTTTTGGTGAGTTTCATGTTGGCATGTGATTGGGTGCTTGCGAAAGAGAGATTTCCGTAGTTAACTTCATCCTTAAAACAAACAGGAAGCATAACACACAATGTTTCCACTGGTAGTACCACCCAAAGTTCGCAAATATACGCCCTGGACTACACTACCCTCAGCTGGGTCACAGATGTTGTCATAACCTCTTCCAACATTAAAACCAGTGAATTACTTATTATTTCCGTCTGCGTTACCGGTGCTCTGATAGCTTTAGCGTTCTTTATTATAGGCTTGGTGTATTATAGGAAATATAAGTTGGGCGAAGTGACGGCTATTAAAAGTAACGAGGGTGAAAAGGAGATTAAAATAAGTGAAGATTATAAAGAGGGGGAAGATGATTACGATGAGAATCGATATTCGATACACATCGCCAGCATTCAAGTTAGCGGGGAATGCTTAGAAAAACACTTTGTTCGCTCCTCTCATTCCTCAGTAAACTCTGGTCCCACCACCTTGTACTCTCCTTGCTCGGTAAATTCTGGATATAGCTCATCACACACGCCGCTTCAGTCTCCCGTTTTAAGTGTGCGAAGTTCACCGGCGTTTACGCTGAATGTACCCAGTTCGCCCAGCTATCCGCCGAGAAACGCTTTAAGTGCGCCCAATTCGCCTAGACACGCTCCCAGTCCTCCAGGATACGCGTCGAGTGTACCAAATTCGCCGAGACGCGCGCCCAGTCCGCCAGAATACGCTATGAGTGTGCCAAATTCGCCGATGTACGCGCCTAGCAACTTAAGTGTACCCAATTCGCCGGCGCGTGCGTTGAGTGCGCCTAATTCACCCAGGCACTCGAAATATTAATATATATATCTTTTTTTTTCTTATACTGGAGCCTCTCTTGTATGATATCACATTATTGCGTAATTTTAATTGTGTAATATTTATTTTAATTGCCCTTCACATGGTACACTGTGTATAATTGCATTATTACCCGACATATTCCAGTCCCTTCTTTCTTGATCTGCTTATGCACGTAGCATAAAATAAATTTCAGGTTGCATATTGTAATATTCATTTATTGGTAATATTATTCATATAAGCAAGTGCGTACATCAAGAATTGCATGTTTTTTAAATGCTTTTTAATTGCTCAGGATGTATTATTTAAATGAAGGCAGGCCAAGGTATGGTCTACGATGAAGCAGGTAATAATTGTTAATAAAGAATTTTATTTTATTTATTATTTTTATTTATTATTTTTATTTTTACCAATTAATTGGTGTTAAAAAAAAGATTCAAAAATGTAAATATTCTCGATACAATGAACAACCTCGACTATCCGTTTAAAAAAACTCGAATTAATTATTTCAAAGTGTAAATTTTCATCTTAACTTTTAGATCTTTAGATTTAATATAGAATCGGTTACTTTTTGCTGACATTCACCCGAGTAATTCGATACCGAAAAAACAATACCGAGAATTTTCTTAAAATTAATTTTTAGAAAAGATCGTGATCTCAGAATTGTTTGTAAGTTTTATAATTCTGGTCCAGATTATATATAATGTTGACCAACAATAAGGACTGTTATAACTGAACTGGAAATCATCCTTTAAAAAATTACACAGGATTGAATCAAAAGAAACCAATCAATACCACTATTAATAATACTACTAATATTATAATTATTTTAAATCAAAAGTTTTAATTGGCTTTTTTCTTTTTGATTAATAAAATTGATTTTAATATTTGGTTTAATAAGTTTAAGATGATTTCATTATAAAAACATTTAATTATAGTATAAATAATAAATAGGCTCTTTGGAAGATTTTCTTATTTAATTAAAATAAAATTTAATTTCAATATATAAAATACAGTATATTTACATACACTCTGTATACAATATATATGTGTATTTATTTAAATAACAAATAGATATATGAAATATTATTAAAAAAAAGTTTGATATAAAAAAAAATTATTAAATTGTATATTTTCTAGATGCATAAATAAAATTCTTTTTAATTATTAATTTTATAATATGTTTATTGTGAATTAATACAATTATATAAATTCAATGAAGTTTTAATTAAAGTACAAATTAGAATTTATAAAATTTTTATTAAATATGTATTAATTTAATTTATCAAACTAATATATAATGGATTTTATATTGTATTTATAATAATTATAAAAAATACAAACTAACAATTTTTTATAATATAATTTACAATTAAATTAAAAATAAAAACTTATTAATCAAAAAAATATAGATTATATTTTTTTTAACTAGTATAATATATAGTATATTATTAAATTAAATTATTTATAACTAGTTAACTTGTTATAAACTTTAAAAATCCTTAATTTGATTTTAAGAATAATTTTTTTTTTTTAGCTTACAATTATATTATATAGTTAATTATTATTTTTAGAATTAATATAAATCTCTATTATCATTAATAGTTTATTACTATAGATTGCCTAAAAATTATAAATTATTAAGTTAATAAAATAAAATAAAACAATAAAAAAAAAAAAAGAATATAATTTAAACTCCTTAAAAAAAATTTATCAATAAATCTATCAATTGAATAACTTTTTTTTCAAAGAAAATTTATTTGATAGAAATATTCTTTTTATTTTTACTTGAATTTCAAAAAAAATCTTTTTTATTATTATCTATAATATCAAATAAATTATTCAACTAAATTCATTATTTAAACAATAATAGATTAAAATAACTCAAGAAAATATAAAAATCTCAACTTTTAACTAAGAAACCCTTTTTACTATTCAAAAAACTTAACTTTTTAATATTTTAAATATTTTTTTTTTGAAAATTTAAAATCTTTTAAAAAAAAAAACAATTTCTAGAACTTTCTTTTTAACTATCAATAATATTATTAAAATATATAAATATAAATAATAAAAACTTGTTTATATTCTATATATTAATATATTTTATATTAATCAGTTATTTTTAATAAGAATTTGTGTTAATTAAAATTCAAGATCAAACCTAAAATAGATAAAATTTTTTAAAAAATTGTAAAAACAAAAGCTTCAAAAAAATAAAATTAATCAGATATTTGTAAATAAGAAAGAAAGAGTAAAAATAATTCTTGAGGTTCTACTTCAAGTTGTTTTAAAGAAAAGTATTAGACTTTATTATCAAAGAAATAAAAAAATTTTTTGTAAAAAAAATTTTTATATACAGTATAATCAAAATATTGGTAGAAAATTTAATCTTAAAAATAATATTTTTGCTATATAAAAATATTTTATATAAAATTATTTTGTTTGAAATCATATATTTGATATATTATTAATATTATATTTAAAAAAATAATTTGATAAAAATTTACTTTATTAAAATATTTTTTTATTTAATTATTTAAAAAACTTATTTATTTAAATTTGATTTTTTATTTATATTATTTATTGAATTTTTTCTTATTTTTATATCTTTTTAATATAAAAAACTTATTTTAATTTAATTAAAATAAATAAAAAATTATAATTAAAACTTTAGTTAATTAAATAATAAAAATAAAAAAATTTTTATTAAAATATTTACTATCTTTGATTTTATAATGTTAAAATTAATAAATAAACTTAAATTATGCTTTATATTTAATTATTTTAAATTTTATTCTATTAAAAAATTATATTAAATTTTTTTTTTTAAATATTAATTTATTTTTGCACCAGTTTGAAAGCTTTATTATAATCAAGATATGTCCTAAAAACAACTGAGATAAGTAATTACCTATACTATCTAAGAATTTATAAATCAATAAATAATACAATAGGTATCTATTTATGTCTTATCCAATCAGAATATGGTAACAATATAACTATCTAATATAGAACTATCTCTCGATTCTAACTAAACTAAAGGATAGGAAAGTCTTTATATATTCAATTTAATAAAGTAATCTCATTATTTTAAATTTATATATTACCAAAATGATACCTTCTAAGACTATAATCTTACTGAATAACTTGTTACTATTCCTATTGAAAAAACTAATATGTCAAGAACTTACCTAAGATATCTAGCACTATCAGTATTAAGGATTTCTTATATAAAATCTATGTGACTCCATTAGTGGTTAAAGTTTTTTCTTGGAAGCTTGTCTTATATCTTAATTTGTTTTGTTACTTGATTAGAGCTTAATCTTGTATTAAGAGCATTGATCATTCAATTTTAGCTTTGATTTGAAGCCTATTTATATATTCAACATTGCACTAGATTGAATCTTTATCTTGTTATAGGTATATCTAGTTGTTTCTATAAGCAATTAGGTTCTTCTTCTTATATCTTAGCCTAATAATCATTTTATATAAGAATGTTATATCTCTTATATTAGCCTTATTTGAAACTTATATTTGTATCATATCTTTTATGACTGTAATAAGTGGATGGATCCTTCTATTTTTTATTTCTATTGAAATATTACAGAACTGGTTCCATGTTAAGAACTTGTATCACTTATATTAACCTTATATAGAACCTGTATTGATTTGTTCATTTTTACTATAAGCATGATAAGTGAATAGATTCTTTTTATTGCCTTATTGAAGTACTTAATTATCATCATAGGAAAGATGAGATCTTCATATTACCTATAACTTAATTTTCACTTGGCCCTCATATAATATTGAACTTTAGATCTTGTGATTGTAACCTAAAAATACCATTATTGTGTTATGGATCTATGGATCAATTATATTAAATTTAATTATATTAATTTTTTATTAATTTAATTATATTTTAATTATATATCTTTAAGTTTATATTATAATAGTAATATTCTTAAATTGTTTTTATAAACTCTCAAATTCAATATATATTTTTTTGTATAGTGAATAAATCTTGTTTTAGTAGATATTATATATATAGTCATATAGATAAACTATTTTTGTTTTTCAAGTAAAATATTGATAAGAAAAAATCCATTTTATTACTTTGCTATCCTTTTTAGAATAAAGAGACTAATAAAAAGGTCGATTAGTGCAAGAAAAATTAAAAATGAATTTATAATATTTGTGTTTATATCAATATATTTTTCAAATTTAAATATAATTAGTTAAGATTTCTATTTGACTATTATAATTCAATCTTTCAAGTTTATTTATAATTAAAAACAAAAACTATACAAAATTAAATAGGAAAAAAGATTCTGCATATAACAAAAAAGTCACCGATAAAAAAAAGAAATTGGTTTTGATATGGAGTAATTTAAATATTATACTACTACTATTACTTTTATATTATTAGCTAGTTACTTTTTAAGGGCTTTATTAATTCAAGTTATAATATCTCTTCTTTAGCTATTTTCAGTATAATCATATTATGATTTCTTGTCTCCTGGCTCTGATTCTTTTTTTGATTTCCACCTTATCTTATCTAGTATAGAATTTCTATCAATATTTTTTTAAATAATAATAAATTAGGAATTATAAAATAGGTTCTAGAACATTTATAAAAAAAAGTGATTGATAATATTATCAAAATATATATTCATTAACTGTGTAAGCACTGGAAAAGAGAAGTCTATCTTTCAATATTCTATTTTTTTTTTTTTTTTATTGTAACAGTTTTATCCTAAAAAAGAGAATCTTGATATATCTTACTTATACTTTATTGAATTTAATAAATATTATATATTATTTTTCTTAAAGTATTATAATCTTAAGGGATTGAACTATAGTCTTTTTTTATTTAAACTACATATTGATCCTATCTTTTGATTGTTACAAATGATAGAATCTTTTAATTTATCAATCTAATGCTTCTAAATAATAGATATGACACTTTTTAGACATTATCCTTTTTTTTATATATTTTAAATTTTGTATTAGATATAGTTTCATTTAATAGATTTGTATAATATATTGTTAAGATTCTTTTTTAATCAAAGACATTGACATTAAAAAGACTATATTCCATATCTATATATATCAAAGTATAAGTAATTTATAAGAAATCCTAGATTTATTTTTTATTTTTTTTTTTAACCCACAATAATATCATGATGACTTATCTTTATTGAGAAATTAAAGTAAATTTATAATAATTTACAGACTTTCACAAAGTGACTAACTCATTTTCATACATAAGTATTCTAAGTCAGATTTTGGAAACAATATTATACTTTTCTGATAGATAGTAATAATCTCTATCTACCAGAATAATTGTCAACAATTTGTTACTGTTGATTGCTTAAAATCCAATAAATTGCTAAGTTAAAAAGAAAAAAGAAAAAAATAATTGAAGGAAGGAACAATTCAAGGCTTATCAAAAAAATCCAAAAATAAAAATAACATTTTCTCAAAAGGAATCTGTCTAATTGGAATAGTCTTCTTGTTTTACTTAAACCTCAGAAGAAATCTTCTTTTTTACCATCTACAATATCAGACAAGTCAATTCAACTGATCTTTTATTTAAGTAAGCATCAGATTGAAATATTTCAAGGAAAACATTTAAACCTCAGCTTTTTTCCATTAAAGCTTTGTCACCGCTTAAGAAACTTAGGTAAGAGATGGAAGTATATAATTTACATTGCCTATCATTTGATTTTTTGATATTATAGAAGTTTTTATTAAGGAACTTGAGCTTTTGGAGGCAAATGTTTCTGGAACCTTCTTTTCAATTATCAATGACATCATCAGAATATATAAATGTAATCAATAAAAGCTTGTTCATATTTCAAAACTAATATATTTCATATTAGCCAATCACCTTAGATAAGAATTTGTGCTACCCAAAATTCTATATCAAATTGAGTTAGGCAAAATTCCTTAGAAAATTATTAAAGTGGAAGTTTTAAGAGGGTCAAGACAGTCAAAAAGGGAGAAAATAAGCCTTTTTATTGCAAAAAATCTCCATAAACCTCTCACTTAAAAGGTCAAATAGATCTTCAAGTATTTTACAATCAGTTTTTTTTCTTTTGGAAACTTTTTTACTATTGATATTAAAGGGAGTACTTGATTTTTCTTAGTCACTAGGAGTCAAATTTTTGAGTAAAAAGGTTTAGAAATAAAAGAAAAAGGGTAGAAAGTGACTTTTGAAGTCATAATTCAAGTTATATTAAGAAAAGTATTAAAACTTTATTAGCAAAAAAGTATAAAAACTTCTTGTGAACATCTTTTTTATATGTGATTAGAGGATTAGTGAAAAGAATTTTTAGTAAATTCTAAATTCTTATAAATTTGAGAAAATGTATTTAGCTATATGAATAATCAATAAATGTTTGTTTATTTTTTTTACTAAAATGAGTTATATCAATCTAATTATATATAAGAAACTTTGTGTTACTCAAAATTCAGAATAGAATTAAAATAGATAAAATTTTTTAGAAAAACTTAGAAACAAGTATTATTAGAATAAAACAGATGATAAAGAGAATGAAAAAGAATATTATTTTAATTTAAATACTTTATAATAGTGATCATAATTAGTGTAACAAAAAATTTTTTTCCTTAAATTAAAATATTTTATGCAAATTTGAAAATATCTTTTTATTTTTTTATAGATTTTATTCATTAATAGCATTATTTTTAAATAGTAAAAATTAAATATAGATCAATAAAACAATTATCTTACAAATTATATATTTATTTAGTAAGTACTATTGCATTATTTATTTTCATTTTAAATACAATTCAAATATAACATATAAATTTAACTAAAAAAAAAAAATTTTTTTATCTATATTAAATAGGATTTAACCCATCCTACTATTTTGTATAGTCATTTCATGCCTTTATTATATTACGAATTCTTTCAGGTATAGAATGAATCAAGTTGATACAAGTATATATCTCGATTTTTTGCCAAATCTGTTGTATTTTGTTCCACAAGTTCTCCTTATCTAAAATTTGTTCCGGAATATACTGAAGATAAAAATCAATTTCATTTCATAAATGTTCGATAGGATTTATGTTGTGAGATTGTGAAGATCAATTTAACAACTTAACTCTATTATTCCTAAACTACTGTTTTATTGAATTTGCTATATATATACAGTGTGTTAAGAAAGTCTTTGGACACAGATTTTTATTTATAATTTTGTAACCAATGCATTATATCATATGATTTATAGCTTAAATGAAAGCTTAAAATGATATAAAAAAAAATAAAAAAAATTAATATAAAATTTATTTATCCCAATTTTTAATTACAAGTCAACAATACTTCTTTATTGACTTGATTAAATTTACTATAGT
>CAJVPT010001844.1:0-19695 GCA_910592055.1 Acaulospora colombiana | reverse complement strand
ATCAATCTCATAAGAAAAACTAAATAAAACATTGAAAATATTTCCTAATAACAAAGCTCCAGGAAAATTTTAAATTAGTTATGAAATACTAAAAAGATTAAGTCAAGAAGAAAAATACAAACTAAGAAAATATGTCCAAACAACTTGATACAATAAACTACTTGAATCAATCTCATAAGAAAAACTAAATAAAACATTGAAAATATTTCCTAATAACAAAGCTCCAGGAAAATTTTAAATTAGTTATGAAATACTAAAAAGATTAAGTCAAGAAGAAAAATACAAACTAAGAAAATATGTCCAAACAACTTGATACAATAAACTACTTGAATCAATCTCATAAGAAAAACTAAATAAAACATTGAAAATATTTCCTAATAACAAAGCTCCAGGAAAATTTTAAATTAATTATGAAATACTAAAAAGATTAAGTCAAGAAGAAAAAAATTTTTTGAGAAGAATATTAAATAAGTTCTTAAGATGGAAAGTCACTTCGAAATATTGGAAACAAAGTCAAAATCATATATATTTTATAGCTAAATCTAAATTTAGTGTTGTGAATTCTCAAATACTAGACCTAGAATTTTACTAAAGGTTATAAAAAAGTGTTTTATCAAAATCCTTATCAATAAAATAAAAAATATTTATAAAACTAACAATATTCTTAAAGGATTGAACTATGCAAGGCTACCAAGAGAAAGTACAGCAGAATCAATTCAGATTCTCAACAATATTTGTAAAATTGCAAAGAAAACAAAAAGAAACTGTGATACTTTTTTAAGATACTACAAAAATATATAATACAATTAGTCTCGATATCCTTATAAAAGCAATAAAAAGAATCAAAGCTTCAAAGGGTTTTATAAAAATTATAATGAGTCTTTTTCAAAATAAAGAATTTTAAGTCATATTTGAAAATGACCTTATAAAATCAATAGTAGCTAGAAATGGAATTAATCAAGGAAAATCCATTTCATCTCTACTATAGAGAATTTTTTATGATCTTCTTCTTTGCAAAATCCAAAATTATACATAAAGAAAATACAAAATATCAGTTACATAGAATCCTAATTTAAAAATATAAACTATAAGAAGGCTAGAATTAAGATATGCAGCTATAGCTTCATAGATAATATAATATGGATAATAAGATTTAAAAAGAATATAGAAAAGATTTTAAAACTTTGCAAGAATCTTCTACAAAGACAATTACTTTTAAATAAATAATAACAAATTAGTCTTGATTATTATTAACAATCCTAATTGCTATCTAGAAGAAGTGAAGATGGATATTGAAGAAAAAGTGATTAAAGAACTTGACAGAATAGAATAGGTTATATCTTAAGAATCTGAATAAGCAATCAAAAAATAGCAATAAAGCTTAAAAAATAAGTGCTTAAAGAAGTCAATATAGTAATAGAAGTTCTTAAATATAAAAAGAAAATAAATAAATAAGTCCTCTACATTCTAAATAAAGTATTAATATCTAGAATAGAATTTAGAATGCAATATAACATATTGTCCTAGAAAATATATAACATCTTGATAATAGCATATAGAAAACTTTTCAAGAATAAAAGTGATTTATGTAGATTTATACTGTTATGGATCACGTGGGTGATACGATTTATGTGTAATGATCTAGAATCCAAAAACCTGAAAGTCTGGTATGAAAGATTGAGTGTCATAAGGTAAAAAAACTATAGATAAGGTTCGGGTACTGATAAGGGAACTATGTGTATCTGAAAAAGTATGGAAAGTTTAGCAAAGCTTAGAGTTAGTATAGCCGATTGTAAAGTAGATAGCCCATTGTTAGTTAGAAAAGTATAAATAGCTTATCAATGTATGTTGAAAAGGCAGAGCTGAATGTGTTAGAAAAAACAGTCCTTATTGAGAATAGAGATAAGAGTTAATGATATCACAAAGAAACAGAACACAATAAAGAGATACTATCTTCGGCCAAGTCAATCACTACATCTCTGCCTTCCCTAAGTGTTTTTTATAGAAGGAATTCTCTTATTTGTGTCATTTGTAAATATTTGAGAGATGTCTGAGTTATGCAATGTGCTACAAATTAGTGACGGACTCGCTGAAATAGCCCACAACAATGCTAACAGTGTAATTCACTATCCAAAAATTTATAACTTAAAAAATATTTGGATACTACAATGAGAAAATCAAGTACAGTAATAGGACTTTGTAATAGATTAAATAATTTTGGATTAGTGGAATCACAACAATTATTAAACTAAAACAAGTACAGATAAAATTATCTAATAAACAAAGGTAACTTTACATTTCAAGTGATCAAAATTGTTAAAGATATAAAAATAATATTTTATATTTGAAAATGACAAGATATTTTTAATTGGAAAAAAAGAAATGTTTGAATTGGTGAACATCTTACATCAGAAGAATATAAGAAAGTCATACCATTACTTAAAAATAATCAACTGATGTATTTGAACTAGCTAATTGATTAGAAAATAAAAAAAAATAAGAGATTGGCAAATACTTTAGCTTCTACAAAATACAAGCAAAGGATCTATATCAAAATAGTTTCAAATCATAATCAAAAATCTCTTCAAAAAATAACTAAAACAACATATAAGATTCTAAAGAGAAAACTATACAAAATGAAAATTAGGATACTTCAAAATAAAATCTAATCGAGACAAGCAGAAAAAATTGTGAATAGTAATAAGATGTAAAAGAAATTAATTAACTTGAAAAAAGTTAAGATAAGAAAAAGAAAAACATAATATAATAATAAGACATTTTACCAGTTACAAAATTAATAATAACTAGAAAACTAGTATATAAAAATTCTTAGATATTCAGAAGACACAATACAAAATAGTAATAGCATCATAGAAAGAGAAATGGAAGAAATATATATAGTTTCATATCTTAATACAAAAAAATTTATCAAAAAAATACTATATTTAAAAATCCTAATTTCAAATTAGCACTTGAAAAAAGGATCAAAAAAATAATTTATAATAACCAAAGCTCTTTTATAATCCAAAATAATAGAACAAATTATATGAGTATGGAAATCTAAAAAGAATCTATTATTAAGGAAAACATTAGAGAGAGAGTATATTAAGATCACCTGATAAAAATACTTTAACACAACCTCAGATCCAAAGAAAAACTAATTTTCTATTTTGATGGATTATATATTAATTATGAAAAAGAAGAAATGAAAGTGAAAGTAGTTTAGATTCAAATAAGAAAAGAAGGAAAAGAAAGCAGTTCCAAATTGAAGTAAAAAATTGGTTCTCATTTATAAGAGCTGAATTGATAACAATTATAACAATATTTCTAGTAGTTTTAATCGAGAGTATAATTGAGATTTGTATAAATAGTTAGATATATATTTTCAAGTAAAAATCTTTCTTTAGAAAAAAAGACTTGAAAAGAATATATAAGAGATGGTTTAAAGAAAAAAATTGACCTCTTTGAGTATATATAATAAAACTAATAAAAAATATATATATAGATTTAAAGTTTATGAAAGTTAAGGTATACTCAAATAACTTTTATAATAAAGAAGTAGATACCTTAGCAAAAGAAGATTATTATTAAAATTAAGTAGCAATAGACAACCTTAAACAATTCAATTAGATAGTTTATTAAGAATATTAACAATAAAACAATAGTTTATTAGTAGATACATCAAAATAGAATGGAAAAAAAATGGAGTTATCAGATTTTAAAATACTATGCTCATATACTGTATGAGATCTAATATAGAAAGAAATTAAAGATAGGTACATGTGGAATATATTCTTTAAACAATTTTAATAAAAAAACTTTCTTATTAAACTGGTCAATAATAAGCTACTCGTCTAAATATGTTGGCTATAAGAAAATTAGATCTATACAAGCAAATAAAATGTATTATATATAGTTAACAAGATAAAACTATAGAATACTTGCTAGAATGTTTAGTCTATAAGGACCAGTTATAAAAGGCATAGAATAAAGGAATAAATGGAATATTGAAAATTTCAAAGAGTTATCATGATAAAAAAAGAAAGAGGCTGAAGAAAAAATTTTTAGTCTGATTATTGATGATTGAGAAGAAATAGAGGAGCTTGATAAGTGAATCTCCAGAATAGTAGAATGGATTTTTTAAACTAGCCAAAACATCATAAGTTTTTATATTGACCTTATAATAAATGATCTTATTATAGAAATTGTAGATCTAAAATGTCAAGATAAATGTATAATAAAAATAGCAAGAAAGTAAATAATAAAGATACAAAAAAGAGTTTGCAATCAAGTCTAAAAAAAAGTTTGAAACAAAAGATGCAAAAAGATAATTGAATAGAAATAAATACAATGGATTAATAAAGAGGACAAAACAAAAATATCTCCATATTATTCAGGTCCAAAAACAACACTCCCAAAGAGAAGAGAACTACTATTTAAAAAAGGAAATCTTGAAGATGAAAGTCTTTAAGAAATTCTAAAAAGAAAAGTAAAGTATGGAATAAAATAGTTGGGTTTTAAGCTCTATTAAAATCTTATAGAGTAATCTGCAGTAGTATCTGTAGATAATGAAGTTAACAGTTAAAAGAATCTTTATCTGAATCACTAATGGAGTGATAAATCACTTCCAAAGTTGCACTAAGAGTTTTAATAATTCTTCAAATAGAGATGAGTGAGTTAGATAGAAACTTAACTTTAGCAATTCATTTTTCAATATAAAGTATATATATGTTTAATAAAATATACATATCTAGTCTAACATAGTGTTTAAAAAAAAAATAAATAAACAAGTCATAAAAATTATTGATTATAAACAAAATTATAATAGTTACTTGAAATATAATAGATAACATTGAATTTATTATCTATAGTATCTGAATTAACAGATGTTTATATATTTAAATATGAAAAAAACCAATAGACATCACATCAAAGACAAAGCAAAAACAATAGTAAACTAGTCAATATATTAACCATATACTAGATCATAAAGAATACACTAATGACATTAATCCTAATTTTGAGAATAATAAATAACAAGGGATAAGAAAACTGAACCCTGGGATCAATAGTGATGGATGTCCATTATCAATTGGTTTTATTGTACCGCTAAATATAGAAAATAGTTTACAAAATCTCTTATAAATCAAAAATCAAAGTAAAACATTTGGTTTTTAAATTGTAATTAGAAAATATATTAATTATAATAGATAAAAAGTCAAACCATTTGTAACAGGTTTAAGAAACTTTTAAATAATTTATTGTGAATGGTTATTGGTTGGATATGATCTACGTACGATCTCTTTCTTATCAACATGAGATTAGTTCTAGCAACAAGAAACATTATCAGATTCAACATTAAATACTCAAATATAAGAGCAAAACCTATACCTTTTTGCAGAAATGGTTCCTACCCTCTTATGTCATTCGAAATTCGTTCAATTACTTCGAATTCATTCATAAACACAAATATTACGCGTTCAAACTCTGATGCGTTAACTTTTTCAAATATTAATCGTGGGATAGGGACTGTGACTAACGTTAGTGAATTATCCACTGATATTTCCAGCGCTGTTATCCCTAAAGAAGTTCTGTCCGCTCTTAATAAGCATAAGAAATATTATAATGATAACTATCCTCTTGGATACGTTAACTACGAATTACTGGAAGGTGAACTATGAAATTGTAATACTAAATTATCTTAGTAATTGCAATTCATTCGATAAAACCCTATATCGATGATCCTTTGATTTTGTTTAGATTTCCCTATGTGGCTCAAAGGTTTGGGATTGAAACCCATGGCACTATATTTTGAGGGTAAAGAATGGAAAGAAATAATTAAATTACGTCACGATGATTTGAAAGCCTTGGGGATACGCAACAAGTACATTAGGCATAAATTGGTGAAGCATTTTTGGATCGTTCAACAAGATATGGCAAGCAATAATAGTTTCAAACTAAATCAACAGTTTATAGTACGTACTAACATGAGATTTTAAAGGCGTTGAAAGAAGGGATTAGACTACCCAGGCTGGAAAAGGAATCGAGCGAAAACCGCGAAAATGGTAGTGAGAATTTTGAGGTAGATTATAATATATTGGAAGGTCGGTGCACTTAAGATGTTTTTGTTGATCCACGTGTTTTTTCATGTAAAGTTGATCCGCATCCATTTAATCTAATTATTGTTTAATTTGCATAAATTTAATCAGACGAGGAATGTTTTTTGAACTCAATCGGGTACAACTATGGAATATTATTACCTCTATTTAGAGGTAAAAGATGGTACGAAATGATCAAACTGAGTATAAAGGATATGGAAAATCTGGGATTTTCTAACAAAATAAAGATCAGGATAATGTTTTCTTCATTTAAAAAGTACAGAAACGCGATAGTAAGTATATCTGTTGGATCTCTTTTTGTAATCGCTATGATTTTTACTAAATTCGGATTTTTCAGGAAAGAGGAAATCGGAAAGATAATTCCAAGAAAAAAATTATGTGATGTAAATATGAAAAAAAACATGAATTGCAGATGCGTACAAAATATGATCTCCATAGGCAGTAGTTTATTGTATCGTGTCGCATTAATCATAAAATTGAGGCTTGACACAACCTTTAAAAAAAATTACTTTGAACTCCAATATCATTATCATATAATCATAACATTGCTTTTTCCCTTCGTAGTGATCATAGATTTAATGAACTTTTTTTTATTATTATGAAACCCATCAAATATGTAAACCAGAAACGGTAGATGATATAGAGTATAAATAACTTGATTAGAAGACAATTGATGGACAAAAGCAGAATTAGAAACATCAAGAATGAATGACATCATACTAAAATCAAATATTAAAAAGGAAAACTCAAACTCAATTAAAACAGATGACTGAAACCAGATCAGTATTATTATCTCAACCTTGTATCTAAGTCTCTGATTGGTCAATGTAATCATGTGAGCTTGTCGTTGATATTGACGTACTGTATATACTGTACTGTATAATCGTGTCATTGGTTTTTTATGTTCCATATTATCTTCATTCACATTTTTGTATATAAATAAGTTACATAGAGTCTTTAGTATATATTAATATTTGTTATATAAAGGTTTTATTTTAAACTTTAAAACATTGTGATTTTATTTTATTTTTTTTTTTAACCTGCCATCAGGTTGATATAGCTTATCTTTATTATATACTGTATTTAAAAAATTTTTTTATACAATTTAAAAAATTTTCACTTGATCACTTACCCATTTTAGAAGCTTAACTTCTTTAGATGCAACTTAAGAAATGATATTTTACTCTCTTAATAACTTGGATTATTCTTTAGCTATCAAGTTCATTACTTATAGGTCATTATTGTAAATCACTTAAAATTCTAAATAGCATATCAAATACCTAATTACTTTTACCCTTTTATTATTCATCTTTCAATAATCTTCTTAATGTTTATATTTTTAAGTTGTTCTTTAGGTAAAATTCTTTTTTTTAAAGAGTTATTTTCTTCCTTTAGATTTTTTTTTTTTTAACTCACAATCATGCCACTTTGGTATATCTTTATTGAGATATTAAAAGATATCAAAATATTTTATAGAATTTTTCACAAAGCAATTAACTTGTTATTATACATTATTAGTTAAAGAACTACATTACCTAAAAAATATAAGGAGCCTACTAAGTTGGTTCAGACTAAACAAAACTAAGTCTAAACTAGATATTTTAAGTCAAATTTAAGAGATAATATTATACTCTTCTAGTAGCTTGACATAATGCCTTTAAGTCAATCAGGATTATTGCCAACAGTTTGTTACTGTCGATTATTCTAAAAAACAATGAATTGCTAAAGTTGGCACTGGGAAAAAGGAAAAAAGAAATACAATTCAAAGCTTTCCAAAAGGTTCTTGCTTCATTTCACAATTTTCTCTTGAAAGAGATTTGCCTGATTAAGATATTCTCTAAACTTCATAATATTTGAGAAACTTAATTATTTCTAAAAGTGACTTCAAGAAGAACATTTAAGGAACTTATCCTTCTTTGTAATTTTTATTTACTATGAAATAATATTGTCATATGATGATTTATATATAGTAAATATATTATATACTATATATACTAACTAGCCCTATTAAGGAAAACTATATAAAGCTCTCTTAATTTTTTCTAAAACAATTTTATAGAGTAATCTAATTATCAGATTATTGTATATACTCTAACCCATCTCTAGTTTTGAAACTTTTACATGGTTCACAGATTTCTTCTTCTATCAAGATCTCCTGATAATTCACTACAGACAAGTTTAGTCATACTTTTATGCATCCTATCAGTATAATATTTATTCTTTTCAGGACTTCAGTCTTCTTGACTTGACAATTTCTTTATCAGTCAATAAGATCATTGAAGCATCTTCATCAATCCAGTTTTTGTCCTAGTTAATCATAAATTCAGCTCCATCCTCCTTTATCTTATCATGATAATAATAAGATATTGATTATCTATAACATCTATAGACCAGCCTGATCTAATAGAGATTAGCTATAAATAATGCTATATTATAACAGATTCTTCTATTTCAGGTATTGGTAAAATAGTCAGGACTATATCCAATAACAAGTATTAACTTATCATCCAATGGAATTATTTTATTGTGTGTAGTATTTTTTCACTTGGCTCCTAGGTGATATTGAACTTTGAATCTTGTGATTGCAACTTGGAAGTACTACCTACTACTATACTATAGATTCACAAATCCTTTGGATTTTCTATGTTATTACACTTTTTCTTTAGAATTCAATATTATTTAAATCTTCTATTAATACCTAAAGTTTTTTTTCACTCAATTACTGCTTTGCAATAAACATTTCATATTTTTTTAAAAAATTTTTCACATTTGTTGATACAATCTTTCTATAACTTTTCTTGTAATAAATGGCTTTATCTTGAAATGCAGTTTCAGGAAGTCTTTAATATCTTTTATTTTATTTTTACGCATATATCTACTGTATATATTATTTTAAAAAAGTTCTGTTCTTATTATTATATTTTATTGAACCATATACAGACTATTTGATAGATAGCTTTTTGATTTTTGTTTTAGCTTCTACTTGATTAGTAATATATTAGATCAATTTCTTATTTGCTTTTTTCTAGATATCTAATCTTTCAAAACATATTGCTAAACACAAAAACAGATAATTAATTATTTCTTCATAAGCTCTGTATCTAATACAAATAATTGTTTTATAAACTTCTAGTTTTTGCTTCTCAAGTATTTGTAATATAGAAAGCTTATTACAAGTAGATTTATCAAAAAACTTTTGTTCTTGTTATTCTTGAAGGATATATGAAATATATAGTGTATATTAAATTGACTTTAAAAAACTATTCAATTTATCTCAATTTTCTCTTTATTCCATTGATTTCAGATTTACCTTTGATTATTTCAGTCAAGATCAATCTTTCTTTAATTTCTTCCTTTAATAAACTTCCAGATATCAATATTAATTATTAGATCTTTCTATGTAATTATAAAGAAAACTGTATCTATTTTTGATATATTGTCATTCTATTGGATTTTCTTTTTAAGCTAATTTTACTAGTGTATCTGCTATATTGTTGAAATAATCTTTTTTATATATAATGACTTTTTCAATATTAAATAAAATAAGGCTTTTTTTCTTAATCAGATTTTTTTTCCTTATCTATAATGATATATTAGTTGTATTAATTCATTTTTTTAATAATATAAGTGATTGTGACTATATGGAATTCTATATTTTAATAATTATATTGTAGTTTGCAAAAATAGTAATATTAATATCTTGAAATAGAGTATAGAGTACTATCAATATTATTAGTATTTCTATTCTTTCTATTGAAAGTTATAATAGTTTTTTTACTAAGAATTGGTTAATAATAGTATTTTTATAAGTTTGAATTCAAACAAATCCATTTGGTATTCTATTTCAATATCTTATATTTCTTTCTTAAAGAATCTATTAGTATAAAAATAAAGTTTTATATTTATTGTTTTGATTAAATCTAAAAGCATCAGTTAATTCTCTAATATATTCTTTTGAATAAATAACTTGTTTTATTAATGAAATATGCTAGTTCTTTATTATTATTTCTTTATATACTGTTACTATATTCTGGATGTCAGGTCTATAATATTTTGAGTTATTAGACATCTAATCTGTTAAGTTGATAAGAAGTAGTAGTAATTTTTCTATCTACATATTTTTAAACTTATTGAGTTGAGGCAGGAGATATATATCTAAAGGTTAGACTATTGTTATCTACTTAGATAGATCTGGATAACATAAGATTGAATTATTAATATGATTATAACTGAGTTTATATGGGATGAAAATTATATTTACTTGAAGTCTCTTGTTTTTTTTTATTGTATCTTTTGATAGATTAATAGTAATTTCCTAATAAATCTTTCTTTTGTTTAGTATATTTGACAATTGTTCTATTTAACTTTCATAATTGTACTATTTTAAATTCTGAGTAAGTTTTTAAGCAAGTTATGATTTTCTGTGATCTAAAAATAACTTGTTTATATTATCTTAAAATATAACCTTTTCTGTTTTCAAAAAATATTTGGATTGCTCTTTATTCTCCAATTATTTCCATAGTTGAGTTAATTAATTAATTCAAAAACATTATATTGTATTTATTAAAGGATACTATAGCTTTTTTTAGTCGTATTCCTTGAGAATTGACTTAATAGAAAGTAAATTATCCTTAACTTTAAAAAGGTTTTTCCATTTTCAACTTTGATATGTAATTTGAAGATTGTTAATCAGGATCAAAATAATAGTAGCAAACTTACCTTTTTTAAAAAAAACAACTTTTGTTAAATGTTTCAAGATATTTTTAGGTTTTAGTATTTTAACTAATTCTATTTAAGACAAATAAGTATTATTATTTCTAGATTTTTTGAATTGTTCAGCTGGCAGAAAAAAGAGGTTATATGACTTTCAAGTTGGATTTCCCATACACTCTTGAGGCCTAATATCTTCTTATTATGAATACAACTATTTAGCATTATACTATAAATAAGAGTTTTGTTTTTAAAAGTTTTTTTGTACATTGCTATAAGCTCATTGTATATTTTTTTCCCAATATGTGTGTGCTGTGTATAGTATTCTAACCAGGAAATCTAAACTCTATTAATAATATATCTATCATATTTCTCAGTTATGGATTTTTTACCAATTATCAGATTTATAAATCTAATCTCAACCTTCAGCAAGTTAATTATATTATTGATATTGTATCTTCTTTCAAATTAAACTTATAGAAATATTGCCTGATTTTCTTTAATTATTTCTTTGACTTCTGTTTTATCAATACTAGTATAAACAATTTCAAGTTCCAATTTATTCTGATTTATTATAAACAAAACTGACTTCTTGCTATTAATCTGTGAATTATTTACATATAAAATTTTTATATCTTTTCTAAAATATTATTTATATCTTGCTTAGATCTAGCTATTCAAGTTACAGTATTATATATATATATAATAATTGCTTATCTAATAAATAGTTTCTTCTTTATTTCTGATATCTAGAAGTTAGGTATTTACTCTTTTTCTATAGTATATCCATAATTCTATTTACTTTAAATTTTGCAGAGCAATGAATCATAGAAAATTCTTTAAAGTAAAAGAGATATTGTTTCTACTTAATTAATACTATTCTCTGCTATAAATAGATCAAAAAGTTCAATAGAGAAAATAGCATAATATTCTCTATTTTTAAAAAGATTAATGAACAGTTGTTTTGTTATTAGTGAAATCGGAATTTTCAATATTGCCTTTTCCAATATTTCAAGATTAATTGTGTCATAAGTTTTAACTGTATCTTGAAAAAGAATCCATAGTTCTTTTCTTTTTTCTCTAGCCTCTTTATATATATTATTTAGAAATTGGATGGGTTTAACAATACTCTCTTTCCATAGATCAGCAAAGTTTGGTTCTTGCAAGATGTCATGTTTACAAAAATAGATACCAAGTATTTATTCACTATTTTGATAAAGAAAAGTCTTACTTTTTTAAATAGCACAATTGATCTAATGTTTTCAAGTTTATAGTGCCATAGTTTAACTTGAGTATTAAATATATATTACTATTTTTCTATTTCATATATATATAACTATTTTAAAGGATCATATTAAAAAATTGTACTAATATAGCTTTTCTTTTTTATCTTAAATTCTTCAGCATTTCATAACTAATTTGTGAAAAATTAGATTTTTTTTTTGTTTGGAAGACTTTTTAGTATTTTATTAAGTTCTTTTGTTGAAATTTTTTTTTTTAGAAGGAGACACTATTCTAGTTTGTTTCATTCTTTGGACTGATATTATTCTTTTCAATTAGGATTGAGATCTTTGAAATTGGATTTTCTTTTTTTGAAAACTTCTTGGTAGTAGGTCTTAATTTGATAATTAATAGTTTGTAAATTTGTAGCTATATATATCAAATCCTTATATTATTATATAAAGAGTCTGTTAAGTACTATCTTGGATTTTTTTTTATTAAAAAATGCAATTCAGAATTATAAATATGTAACTTTTATATCTATATTATTATAAAATTTTAATTATAATTAAATTTGTATTTTATTCATAACCATCCCAAATCTTAAAAATTTCCTTTTTTGGAAATTTTTAAAAAAACACCAAGGAAAGATATCCTTTCGCGGTGGAAACTCTAAGACTGCAACCAATGTCCCAACAAGGACTGAACACACAATAAGGTATGAGAAAAGAACAAGCAAAGACAACACTCCATGGAAAACCCAACCATATACAAAGAAGCCCAACCTAAAGACCAACAGTTCCAAACCACTCAGCAAGTAATAAACAAGCAACAAATCGAACCATCCCAACCAACGACACAGCAAGATGCTCTCAACCCAACCAGTGAACTTGCAGAACCAAATATCACATTTTCCTCATGGAGTGACTTAGTAGAGCAGGAAGACGGACAAGAAACCTATAACCAACCAATCCAAGTTGAAGGATCCAATATCTCGAGAAGTAAAATGGCAAGAATAGATGATACAGATAAGGAAATGGGCACAGAAGATCAAGAGGACTCAGAAACTACATAGTTTACAGTAAGAAAGGGAAAAAACAAAAAAACCTCCCCGTACAATGGAAAACCAAGACCCAGCTCTCCTTTTGACAGATCAATAATATATGGTAGAAAAAGACATAAAGTTGGGGTCCCAGCTAATCTAGTCAAAGGAAAAACAATCCACAAAAAAATTGAACATATTATTATAGCATTCAACTTCCCAGAAGGTCTCTTAACAGTACGTAGTAAAGGGAAAAATGAAGAGATGAAAATTATTGCCATTTTTGGTGATCTACAAGCTACCCAACACGTCATCACTATCAACCTACCTGATATGGACAATATAAGACTATCACACATGGAAACTGGATGACAAATGATCAATAAGGAAAATTCTATTGTAGTATGGGATATCCCCTTAACACAAAACTCATCGAAGTCAAACAAGCCTTCACCAAATATGGAAAGATCCAGGGCATCACTATGAAAATCCAAAATCTTTGGCAATGTGCCACCATCACCTTTGCAGACAAGACCACCAGAGACAAACTAGTTAATCTTAGAAGTATACTCATCAAAGGAAACTCAGTCAGAATCAATAGTGCAGAATAGTCACTCACACAGATAAAACAAAGACATGAAATAGCTACCAAACTCACTAACCTCCCCCCAAACACCTCAGCATGGAATCTCAAACACGTCCTCATACAATGCAAAGGATGCACATACTACATCCCAAGGTCTGCAGCAAGAGCATACAGACCCAAAATATTTACAGTTATCAGCTTTAATACACAAGAAGACCTTCTTGAAACAGTTTAACACAAATATACCATGGAGAAACTGAGCTCTCCTTCACTCCAATTTCTGCCAAACTATGTGTAATCTGCAACTCAACCTCACATCTTGCCACCAACTGCCCAATTAAAGCTAAACAACAACAATGGAATGATTATAACAAGGAACAAGTCTCCAAATTTGGAACTTTATATAACAAATTTCGACCAGCAAAAACAACAACAATTTGCAACTTCAACAAACCCAAATCTCAGAGAAATACTAGAGCCAGCTCCTACACCAGTATAGTTCACAACAACTCCTCAAGCCCACAGAAAAACCCACAATCACTTTTAGAAATCTCTGAACTACTTAGAGAAATTTGCCAAGAAATTTAAATAATGAGAATGCAACTAGCAGAAATCGATGAACGTATCACTAATTTGGAGTTCTATAATGAAGAATACTATGAAACAATGGACAGCGACAAACCTAGCAACTCAACAAGCAGCATTTCACTTCAACCTCAGTTACAATCAATCCTCCAATCATCAGATAATATTGTCGAGAACATCAGAGACCGTCAAACACAACTCTTCTCATCACTGGATGATATGCAAAACAGCATGAACCAAATCGTCGCAGCTTTTGATGCAGTCACCAACACTCCTACCACAACATACCTACCATCCCAAGATTAAAAATAGATACAACACAGAGCAATAATAATCATATAGAATCAGAAAACAAATTATACAGCACAACCATAACTCCCAATGACCTTTTCTTAAATCAATCCTCAGGAACATCTACACACTCAACCACAAACAGTACACTCGACAAAAGTAACAACATATCAATCTCAACAAATACAACACACACTCCACAAAAACAATAATTCGATCATATTTCAAATTCTTCAATCCTAGAGCACAACTGGAAAATCCTCATCACAAATGTCAGGGGCCTTAAATCAAACTCAGAAAAACTACAACTATGGATAGAGTAAATCAACAAACACAAGCCAACTATTCTCACCTTCATAGAAACAAACATTAGTAGCAAAGAAGGTATTTTTATCCAACTCAACAACTACCGAACCATATGGAGTGATCAAAGTAACCAAACTAAAGGATTCGGTGTCACACTACTTATAGAAAAAGACCTGGCAAAACATATTTTTAAAAAACAAATATGAAAGGATAGAATTATTACAGTAGATATTCTTTTCAGATTCAAACACAAACTCAGAATAATCATCATCTACCTGTCCTCCCAATCACATGAAGACAATCAAGAGTGTATCCAAAAAACTCTCAAACTTATCAATGAGGTAAAAATTGTGATTAGTCACACCATAATCCTAGGAGACTTCAACTCTGTCCCCAACCCCTGTATCAACATGCCAAATTTCAACACCTCTAAAAGAAAACAATACTCATCAACCAGAAAATTAGTCCAATTGCTTACAAACAACCAGTTTATTGACACCTTCAGAGATATACACCCATACAGCACCCAACACACCTAGAGCAATTCTGAGAAAACTACTAGCAGAATCAATCAAATTTGGATCTTAACATCACTATTATGGCTCCTAATCAATGCAAATATCCAAACACTTGATAAAGAACTTTTGGAGACAGACCACAATGCAACCTCTTATAATCTTCAATATTGGAACTTAGATCCCTCCAAGCCAATAGGATTAGAGTACAACCTAACAACAGATTCATATGGGAAGACACACCACCAGACAAATAGAAAGACTTTAATGAACACATACACTCAAAACTACAATCATCCTGGCCAACTCCAAATTCAACAGAAGATACTATAGAAATAAAATGGAATCTGCTAAGAGACACAATCCTCCAAAGTGCGACACTTCGCATAAAAAATATAAAGAATCAAAATGCACTCCAAAACTCTCTAAACCATCAACATATATATTATGGAAACTCTCCAAACTTCATTCTTTGGGTAAACAACTAATAGATAATTATACTCTCACAGATACAATCGAAACAAAAATAGACACTATCCTCAAGAAGCTCTATACTCGACATAATATTACAATTAATCCAATCTTGAGACCACTCAACCCAACAAATATTCTCCAATGGATCCAGGAGCTCAAAACAATGAGAACCACCCACAAACAAATCTTCAGCAAGAACTGTAAAAATCAACAAATTGACACAATCAATGAAAGACTTCTCAGAAGATAAACATACTTCAACACCAACAAAAAACAAATAATCAGAAACCTCCTGGATAATCCTAAAAAACATATTACGCTTGACAAAATCATCTCAAGTGATCCAGAAGAGGTAATCACCACAGATCCAGAAAAGATCAAAACACTGGTCAGCGCACACTTCAAAAGATGGACAAGCAAACACAACACTATCCAAACCAAAGATATAATATGGGAGAAGATCTATTCACCACCCATACACATAAATGAAGAATGGTATACCAGTATAACAACACTTATAACAACAAGGAAAATACAAGACACTATCAAACACTATTCCTCAAAATCAGCACCTGATCCCACAGGAATCCCATATATAGCACTTAAAAAACTCTCAAGCAAATCACTCGCCTTCATTACAGATCTTTTTAATGATATTCTCAAACAAGGAAGAGTCCCAATGGAATGGAAAAGAGGTAGCATCAACCCTATCCTCAAGCCAAAGCCTTGGGGGAATGATATCAATATTACAAGACCAATTATACTACTGGAAACAACTAGGAAAGTCTTTACAAAAATTTTAACTAACAGATTAGCCAAAACACTCCAATCACACCAAATCTGCTCGACACACAACTGGGCAACACTACTAGGATCCAGTACTCAAGAACTAATACATATCCTCCGAGCAATTCAAGATGATGCAAGACAAACTCACAAACAAGCTTGATATTGAGTCTGGATATGGCCAAAGCTTTTGACTTTGTTGATATCTCTAGACTCAAAGAAACCCTCAAAAGAATCAAATGCCCAAATACAATCATCCAAATAATCACAAATATCTGTGATAACTGACAAAATTACGTACTCACACCCTTTGGACCCTCACCTCAATATACAGTAGAGGATGGTATAGATCAAGGAGACACAATATCACCCCTCTTATGGAGAATCTTTTATGACCCACTCATCACACAAATCTCTGAACAAACTAAAGGATACATACTAACAGCGAAATAATGGACAGATTCCACAACATCATCCATCACAAAAACACAAAATATCTCATGTATTGCTTTCATGAATGATACAACCTTTTTTGCTGAAAACAGTACCAATCTTCAAGAGATATGCAATATCTGTTCAGACTTCTATAGAATTAATGACATCAATATCAATGTCACAAAATCAAATCTCATAGTACTCAATGCCAATCCAAACTCAAACAACATGGTCCAAATCCAAAACCAATCTATACACATGCTTAAACCAAATCAAGCAGCAAGAATCCTAGGCATTTATTTCAAAGGCAGAGGAACTAAAACCTTCCAACAACAACTAATCAAAGACAAGATAATCAAATACACCAACACAATCAAATAGAAAACAGCAACTGACAAACAAATCTGATATCTTCACAATCAAGTTTGGACACCAATAATCACATACCTACTCTCAGACATGATCCTCACAAAGCCCAACTGTGAAAAGTTAATGAGTATTCTCAATACAACTTACAAATATAAACTTCACTTAGCCCAATTTGCACCAAACTCCATACTGTTCAATCAAATGGAATATGGATTCTTCCATTTTTGTGACAGGCAACTTCTAATGCATGCAAACAACTGGCACAAAAGAGTCAATAAACAGAATATAATAGGAAAGATCACAACTATGTGCCTACAAGAACTCCAAAACAGATGGTGGTCTATCAATCCCATCACAAGCACTTACTTCACAAGTATCTTTCTCTCATAAGGCCACAACTTCACACATGACCTAATCTATCTCCTCAGACAAAATGGATTCACAGGCATCAACTTCAATCTTCAGATGATTAAAAAGACAGACACAACAATAGAAGAAGTAACAGATCCAGGCTAGTACAATAAACATCAGAAACAGCTAGCAAACAACCAAATTCTCTTTATCAATCAAATTAACAACTATACAGGATCACGTCTGGCTGCCTGGGTGGAAATTACAACCTCCAACAAAAAACCCAATAGGAAAAAATCAACATGGTTCCAGGAGCTACAACAAAATTAAGAGATTACCAGATTAATACAAGATAGATATATAAAGAATAATAACACAAAACAAACCCATAGACTAGCCATAGAAATACCCAATTAGAAGATCAAATGAATTGCCACAACACAAATAAATGAAAGCATCATCTGTAGAAAAAAGATTATCACTAACAATACTGTCAAATTACAGCACTATACACATATCAACAATAACTCACCCCTTCAGGAATGCCAAGGATGCATCCTAAATACATCTGGAATACAAGGGGAATGTATCTTCTTCAAAGAAAAAAACAGCCTCATCTGCATCCCAGTACATAAAAGCAGAACTAGCTCCAGAGACACACCTAGCAACAACCTCTGTCAACATAGTAGAATCTCACCTGATAGCCTCAATAAACTTCTCTCAGACAAACTAATTCATGACAAACTTCTATCACCCCCCACTATCGACAACAACCCTCTAACACATAACAAAAAAAATTCATAAATACAACAGAAAGCATACTCACTGAACTGGCCACTATACAACAAACAATTCACAAACTCAAAAACAGCACAGTATATACTGATGGCTCCTTGGACACAGATCACAGAATGGGTTTCAGATAGCACATTACCCAAATTCTAGGAACCAACTTCAAAGGAAAGATATGTAACTACCCTTCCTCCACAAGAGCCAAATTAGTCATCATTGCATTATTTCTAATGACTGCCCCAGCAAATAGCAACATCACTATATGTAGTAACAGTCAAGCAGCACTCGATGCCATCTCCAAAGCTCAAGAAAACCCAACCACTATCAGAATACTAAAAAATAGTACTCTAATCAACATAATTAATCATATTACCAAACAACAAAGACTCAATATAGCATGGAAAAAAATTAAAGCACATAACAACGACCCAGACAATGATAAGGCAGACATACTTGTCAAGGAGGCAACCATCACAGGCAAAGCCTCAGAAATAAATTTCATTCCTATAAAAGATAGCCAGAGCCCATTGATCTAAGAATGTAATGGACAAGTCTTAGACAACACAATATCAGAGACAGCAAGGAACCTCATCAAAGCAAGGCACATCTTCAGTTGGAGAATGCTAGACCGTAATCTAATTTCAACAAATAGCAACACACTACAGAGTATAGCATGGGCAGAATCAATGATCCACAAACCCCCCATCTCAAATAACAATGGGTATAACTAACAAACTGGATTACAACACTAGATCTTTTAGACTTAAACTATAGAACTTAAAACTACCAACCAAAGACAAGTTACACAGAAGGGTAGCAACAACATATAAAGACAACCTTTGTATCAATTGTCAGCACATCGAAACAAATATCCATGCAATGATATGCGAAGGCAATGACACAAACATCTTCAAAAAACTTCTTCAAATAATCACTGAGGAAATCAGCAGTAGAAAACAATGAACCTCCCAAAGAACAAACTTAAAAAAATGGAAAGGGAATTGACTCCTGAGGAAAGAAACTATATTGCAAGGGGGGCACTTACAAAAGATCTCTTGAAAATCATAAAAGAGCATACAACAACAGAAAATCAAAAAGAAATCCTCAAAAATA
>CAJVPT010001843.1:0-19697 GCA_910592055.1 Acaulospora colombiana | reverse complement strand
TATTGTTGATGAATAGTTGCTGAATTTTAAATGAATAGTTAATAAATCTTTAATAAATAATTTAATGAATTATTAATAAATTTTTAATAAATAGTTTTAATGAATAGACAATGAACAGTTAATGAATAGTTGATGAATAATTGATGAATAGTTAACAAATAGTTGACAAATAGTTAACAAATAGTTAACGAATAGTTGATGAATAGTTAACAAATGGTTAACAAATAATTAACAAATTTTTGACAAATAGTTACAAATATAGTTGACAAATAGTTGACTAATAGTGGATGAATAGTTGACAATTTTTGACAAATTTTTAATGAATAGTTTTAATTAATAGTTGATAAATTGTTAATATGTCAATTTTTGTAGTTGCTGATTTATTTATGTCATTTTTTTTGCTGAATTGTTTATTTTTTGTCAATTGTTGCATGAGTAATAGTATTTTTACTGAATGTTATATGAGTAACAGTATGCCGAATAATTTTTTTTCGATTAGTGAAATGCTAGTGATTTATTTTAAATTTTATTTTTTTTGTTGTATTGTTTAATGTATTGTTGAAACTATATTTATTGTTTAGACTTTTTTTAAGGTAAAAAAAAAAATTTTAATGAAGCAAGCAGCCAGTATGTTGCAATACTTATATAACAATACTACTATAATATTCAATATACTACTAATGTAGATCGATTGATACAAGTTGTTGTAATTGTTTGAGTAGATAGTAATTGTTAAAAATTAATTGATCTAAGAGTGATCTATAGTAGAGAAATATAATTGGACAATAAATAAAAAAAAACTTTTTTTTGATTTTTTTTTTGATTTTTTTTTTTTTTTTGCTTCCTTTTACTTTTATCACTTTACTATTTCTACTGCCAGGTATCTTACTTAAGAATTTTTTTTTTTACCTACAAATGTTTTTTTTTCTGTTCTTGCTAGTTTTCGAAAAAATGTATATATTTCTTTATATATTGACTAAACAATCAATTTATTTAAATATATATAGCTACCTATTACCATATAACTATAATCAAAGATATATTTTAATCACTTGCTGATGTTTTTACAACTATTACATTAACTATTTTTATTTTTGCTACAACTATATATTCAGTTCTTTGTTTTCTAACTAAATAAACTGGCACCTTTTTCAACTACTTTAACTAGTATCTTTTATTGACTAAATAACCTGACACCTTAATTATCAATCAAACCTTTATATCGATTCACTGTTTCCATTATATTTACAATCAAATGAGTATAAAGTATTCGATATTTTATTGCTGATGCATCTTATATTTATTTCTAAAACACTGGTATAGGCAATATGATACATGTCTTAAAAAAATAGAAACAGATTAAAGCTAATGATAAGTAAATCAATCAAAGGAAGGAAACAAAAACCAAAAATCCTTTTACTTGGCAAGTTTATAAAGTTGCTTTCAGTGGGAAATCCTGAACTAATACTTGTAAGCTAGCCTTTGTAAAAGTGCAACTAGCTACTATCAATAAAGTTCAATATTGTTTCCAGTGGAAAATCCTAGACTAATATATTAAATTTTGTCAATAAAATACTAGACAAACTTAAATATATTACATTATTACTATTGTCTTTAGTAGAAAATCCTGAACTAAAGCAGGATTTTCAAAAACATTTAAGTAGGTATTTGTATAGTTGCAAGTTGAATTGTTAACAATTTAACTTGCAGCTAGGCTTTTGGTTTCCTATTGTATTGATAAGTTGTATATGTATATACTGTATATAGCTAATACCTGTTTTTTAAATATATATAGAAATTTATACTGTAGCCATGCATTTTCTTATATTATTGAAAAATGATAACCTTGAGGAGTATATTGTCTGCTTGCAAAGTTCTTTTATTAAATTAACAAGTGTTCGCCTGGCTGTGTCTGATTCTAATATTGATTTCTTTTTAAATATAAATATATTGAAGTATATGTACTTGCTGTATATATTTTATTAATGCTAATAAATAAATAAAAAATTGATAAAGAGAATTTACAAGGTTCATGAGATTTTACCATACTGATGATATAGAAACTACAACTGCTTTGAAAGCAAACATTGACAAATTAAAAAAAAATAAAATAAAAATACATAAAAATTTTTTAAGTTCAAATAGTTTTAATAATAAAAAACCTAGTTAATACTTTTATATTTCAGATAAGGGAAAGCCTACTGATACAAAAACACTTTGTCAATGCCCACAAAGTAAAAATAATATTTCTTGGACCCTTGCCTAGATATAATAAAAAAAAAATCAAAGGAAAGTGGATATATGAAAAAGTAAATTCACTGCCTTTACATGTACAAGCCATCTATACTACCTTCTACCTATTAAATGTAATTAAAAAAAATGAGAAAATTATAATTCGTAACAAAGATTCAGGCAAGGTAGTACTTGTTGTATATTATAATCAAATTGGATTCAAAGTTTTAAATATCATGCAAGATATATTGCTAAAAATGTTCCAACTACAAAAAAGAGTTGTCGATCTGATGGTATATCAAAATTTAACTAAGGAGCATTGGCAACTGCTGGATAAATAAAATTCATATATGTTTAATTTTATACTTAAGCAGTACTGACAACAAGTTTTAGATATCTGTTGACAAGGGAATGTGAAATTTTTATACATGTTTTCAATATATTGAAAAAGTTATGAGAAACAAGCCAGTAGTACCTGCACAAAGTAAAAGTTGTCATGATAAATAGCTTCCTATTTAACTATGCAATAGATATTTTTCCTATTGATGTGACTTCAAGTATATAGCAAAAAATTGCCAAGCATAAACTTCTAAGATTAGATAGAAACAACTATAAAGCAATTGAAAAAGATATCTCAGTTTTTTATGACAAAAAAAAAATCAAGCTTAACCATCTCTTGGATTTCTATGAAGCATATGTATCCTGGAGGTATAGCAAATTTGCCCATACTGATACAAATTTCTTGAACCATACAATTGCAGCCAGCTATCTAAGAGAAATTTGCTCTGAAAATAATCTAGAATTTACTTGCTGAGAAGAGAATTTTGATAGAGACAACTTCTACATGGCTAAATGGGAAATAAAAGTAAAAATGACAGGTATTTTTATAAAAATGATAAAAAAGTTTTGAATATAAAATACTAAGTTTTTATTTAAATTTTTATACAAGACAACACTCTTTTTTGCTGATCAGAAAAAAAGTTACATGGCATAACTGTTTTGCTGAAGGAAGGTGTAACTAGTAGTTTATCACAAAACCTGGCAAAAAAAATAGTAACAGCAATTAAAAAATGAAAAAAGGAACTGAAAAAGAAAAATATATGAAATATTGGTAAAAACAATTGCAACAGGATTTCCTTGCTTTACTGGCACTGGAAAAATTGATAAAAAAAATCAAGGCAATAGCAGTACTACAGAAATTTAAATTATATAGGTGTATATTTTCATTTAGAAGAAAATAATAATAAATGGAAATAAATTATAAATATTAAAAATGTAAATTATTAACTAAATGTTTATATATAAAACCTAAAGATAACAAGTAAACATTAGGTAGAAAAAAATGAATAAAAAAAAAACATGATTAAAAAAAATATCAGATTAATTGAATGGATACAGATCAAATAAAAATAAATCCATTTGGATATGAATCAAATCAAATAAAAACTAATCTGATTCAATCCGTTTCAATCCCTAGTTTTGGTGAGCTGCAAATGGGATACAGTCTAGTTTCACAGTTTATCTATTATATCTGTGCTTCTCCAATCATGGATACTGTTGTCTTTATTATGAGAAGATCTTCTTGTGTCTTGTATATAAAGATGATGAGTCTTTTGACCTGGTTATTATTGTTATAGGAATATAACATAATTTTTCTTTTGTGCTGATGATGATTACTGCTATATTAAATGCTATAGTATTGGGAGTAGTTGATTAAGTGTTGCACTGAGTACTTTCTTTTATATTTGGTTTCGTGTATCTTGTAGAAGAAGAATATTCTATATGAGTGATAACCATATTTAATTAATCATTCCAGCCAATTTTGACATAGTTCGATGTATTTATGAAGGTGATATTGGCTGATTGGAATGGATCTGCTCTTTGTATAATTATATAATCAATGCTGATTTGATTGTCAAAAAAACTTTCTAAATCTATTTTGATGAAGTATTATGGAATATCTCATACCTGATGGTTCAAAACTTGCTTTTATGTATCCTGAATAAGCAATTCTTCTGAGTTTTGCTATTTTATTGTAAGTAATGTTGATCTCACATGCCTTGTGAAGATCTTTCTGATTATCAAAAATAGCTATAATTTTGAGGTAACCTGTTAAGTATTCAATGCACATGTTTTAAGAAGTGCAGCCCTGCCATTTTTTGTTTAATAAAATTAATTTTTTCCTTGTGTGACTGCCTTGGGACTAGGTTTGAATCGATAAGAACTTTTTCAGATCTTTTAGTCTGTAAGTATATTATATCTTTAGTTGATCCTTGTTTATTCCTTTGAATCTCCTTTTTGTAACTAAAAGCTACCTATTCAGTAATATTTAAAGAGAAATTCTAGGCTGGTTGTATAAGAAAGTTAGAGTTACTAATAATAATGGTGGTGATAGGAATTGATGGTTTTGTTTGTTCTATTGCTTTTGCTGGCTCTATTGTTTGGATTGAAGTCTTGATTTCCATCTTATAGTCTGATTTAATAATTATTGCCTTCTTCTTTTCTTTCTCTATCACTTTTTCTGATATCTTCTTTTGGATTATTGATCTTATATCAAATAGGATGTGTCTGAACTGAGTAATAGGGTTGTTGCCTTAGATTTTATAATTCTTACATTGTTTCTATCATTCTGTTTTCATTATAATCCAGTATTGTTTGCTTATTGACACTTCTAATTTCTCGTGAGGTGGCTATATTTTCTTCACAGTGGCTACTTAATAGCAGGGAACAAGTTGGTTTTTATATAATTGCTTAATAAAGAAATTTTTAGTAATTTAAAATTTTTTAGGAAAGTGTTTTTTTTTTATAATAGATTATAATAATCTTAAATATGATATGATATATATATTATCTATTTTGATACTATAATCTATGTTATAAAAATTAAAACATGATATATACTTGAAATAATTATAAATTTTTTTTTTTGTATACTCATAGCTAGGCTAGATTGTCAGTTTACTAATCAATTAAAAATATAAGTACATTTTTATTTGAGCAGCATAATACATACTACAGTTAAACTTTTATCATAATTTAACTAACTCATTATAAGCATAATACCTTTAAGTTCAGTCTTAGGAACAAAATTTCGCTTCACAGTGTTTTAGGGTAATGATCCTCCTAGTATACTACATTATTGCCAGCAGGTTATCACTGCCGTATATCTAATCAAGCCACTGGAATACAGAAAACTACAAAAAGATATGTTGAAAAAAAGGGAAAGAGAGATATCTAAAATGTCTAAGCAGACAACAAGAAAACAAAAAGATAAAAATTGAAAAAAAATATCTTTAGCTTTCTCTAAAGACTTACTTCTCAAGATCTCTTCTCAATAAGAAATACTTGATTAAGATATTCTTTCTTTTTCTGATTATTTAAAAAACTTATCCATTCTTGATCTTGATTTCTTTCTCAAGTATTATCTAAAAAGATTTATCCCCTAGTGGGAGCCTTTACTTCCAGAACACACTTGGTTTTAATCTTCTTTGGACAATGATTTTTTATTTACCTGCAATGAAAAGATAACTTATGATGGATCCCAGATTCTTATGTAACCTAATAGAAACTGGGTCATGTTGTTTCAATATGATATCTTCTAATAATCACACCTAGTTAAAGGAATTTTACTGGTGTATATCATTCATTGTTCAAAATAATTATTTGCTAAAAATCTTTTTGTTTTACAATAGTGGGAGGGTATCAGAAAAGCAGTTGGAATCCTTATCAATTGCAATATCCTTCAACAACTTTTGGGAAAATATATTCTCAACTATAATCAAAGAGTTAAAGCTTAGTATAGACTAGAAACTATTCAGTCTTATTACCTGACCGGAATAAAAAGAGACCTTGATCTTGAACTTTGTCTGACCAGAATAATAGGAGAGAAAGACCTCAACTTGAAAAAATAATAGCTTTTTCACCATTTAGGAACTTGTTACTCATATCTTATTAATCTTATGATACTTGATCTGTAGATTAACCTAATTGGAGAAGTGGGTAGACACAGGTCATCATCAACTTTTTCTATCACCAATGACATTATCGGAACATATAAAGTAACTAGTAAAAGCTTGTTTACATTCAGTTACTAATGTATTTCATGTCAATCAATCAAAATCCTGGTGACCTTGTGCTACTAGAAATTCAGGATCAAACTGAAGTAGGTAAAATTCTCCAAGAAAAATAATAAAAACAGTAAATACTTTAAGAGATCTAGAAAAGCTTGAGAAAATGAATAATAAGCATTCCCCTGCTAACAAAACCTTTATTTCTATTACTTCAGTTCTGAAAGGTAATACTTCACTTGTCAATTATTTTACTTTTTAGAATCTTCTTGCCTTAGTAGAAGAAGTGCATACTTGGGTCATTTCAGGTCACTAGAAACCCAAGTTTTTATTCAAAGGAGTTTATAAATAAGTAGGGGAGAATAAGAAAGATACATGAAGACAAGCTTCAGGTTGTTTTAGTAAAAGTGTAAAGACTTTATTAGCAAAAAGGTATAAAACTTCTTGCAAACATCTTTTTTGTGTGTGGTTAGAGAATTAGCAGAAAGAGTTTGTATGTCAATTTATTATAATTATAATTTAATTTAAATAAAATAATTATAGTTTATATATATTTTAATTATTTCATTAATAGTAACAAAAAGGATTTTTTTAAAGTTTAAGTAAAGTAAAAAAACTATCTCAATTAGACAAATTTTATTTTTAGATTTTTTAATAGATCTAGAATTGCCTTTTTTTTTTAATTATTTTCTTTCTTTTTTCTTAATTTAACAATTCATTAGTTTTTAAGTTAATTAATAGTATCAAATTGTTAAAAATAATCTTAATAAATGATAGTTAATTTAATATATTAGGAGAATATAATATTGTTTTCAAAATTAAACTTAAAATATTTTACATAATAATGAGTTAATTATTTTATTAATATTTATAAATTATAAGATTATTTTTTCAATTTCTTAATAAAGACAAGTTATTATAACATAATTATAAATTAACAAAAAAAAATAAAGTCTAAACAAAAAGATTTTATAATAATTTTAATAAAGAAGATTATATATGAAATAAAGTAATTGAATTTTAATTTTTATTAGAATTTAATGAAATAATCTGCAATAGTAATTTGTAAGTAATAATATTAATAGGTAAAATGATTTTTATTTGATCTATTAATTGAGTAATAAATTATATTTATTTAGAATTTTGTAATTAAGATAAATATTAACGAATCAAAAAGAAATTTTTTTTAATAAAATAAATTAAAATGATTCAAAAATAGGCTTAAATAAAATAGTGATAATCAATATATTATATTTAAAAATATCAACGTTACTATTTTTATTTTATATTTTATATTCTATAATAATAATTATTAAAGAAATAATTATTTAAAAAATACTTTTTTATCGTGGATTTTAGATAAATTATTGTTTGATATTATTTAAATTGTTGAATAATATAAAAAAATGTTTATCATTATTTAAATATCAAAAATCATTTTACTATAAATCAAATATACTGTATACTATATATACAGTATATACTGTATTTATTTATTTATGTAACGATAATAATGATAATCCAAATTACCTTAAATAGACTTTTTTTCATAACAAATTATATTTTCAGGCACGTGATTTTAAATGATATGGTCAAAATGATTTATCCTTTATTAGAAGGATTTACAGTATAGAACCTTTTCACACCGCAATTCATCTTTGGCATATTATCACATGTGAATCTAACTCGCCAATAAGGTACTGCGGAGCATTGATAAACCAAATTATTATTATACAGTATGTATCATATCCAGTGTATGGAAATTTTATCAATATTGGAAAGCGCCGATTAATACGAGTTCGATAATTTTTTAAACCTGACACGTCCACGGTTTACCAGTATTTTCATCCTTAAATGAATACGTTATTTTTTCATCAACAGCTTATAAAGCATATGTGGACATGCCTAGAAATGATTTCCATTGTACTTATTAACCCACGGACCAACTAACCAATGGCTAGTCGACCCAATGAACTTTAAAAAAAGAAAATTTGTCACTCTCCTTAACGCCCAGTGGTTTCACGCCCAAGTGATAGAGATTAACCTTACCTAATCTTACTAATGCATCAACGAAGGTCCAGTGTTTTTATTGAGCGAAATTTTATTCTAAAAACAGAGTCATTCATATATGTGCAAATATGGTTACATCTGGTGACCATATTAGGAAGTCGAAAAGGATTTACTTTACGTTCAGCTTAATTAATATAATGGATGCAACGCGGTGTTTGTGGTATCGGAATAAAGTGCAACGCCGATTCAGGATTCATTTAATCTCAGAGTTTCACATTGCATCGTCCAAAACCATTGGCGAAACTCGCCTCCCTCCTTAAGCCTCGGAAGATCCGTTCCCACATTTATCATCGGAAGGCTATGTTTGTGTTTCTTGTTTTCCCTGTAAATTTGATTATGTTATAGACAAGAGAGTCATGCGGGAGACTGTAATAGGATAGAGATTTTGGAAATTTGATTCTAGTGGTGCTGGAAATATCGGCTTTCGGGATTATTGATTCTTGCGGACAATCAAGTCGATTCTTGGATTGTGGATGCAGACTGCCTTAATTTCATACTGTACGTGTACGCGAATCGCGCATCGGATTTTAGTCAAATGCGGTAATCGCTTCGATCTATTTATTTATTAGATACATTATAGTTTCATGTCGATGAGAGAGCAAGAGAATGGTATAAATACGTGTATCGTGTGTTGGCGTTTGGACAAGAAATCTCAGTTCAAAGAAAAACTTTGCATTATCCACCCTCATTACATTCTTTTTATTAAACAACAAATCCTACATTACAATCATGGGTTTATTATACGCGACCTTCAGTGGCATTCAGACTACTGATATCTTGACCGGTTTACTGACCCTAACTTGTCTATACGTGATCCATTTCTATTACAAACACTTCACTCGTGTCAATCCATTTCCTGGCCCGCTACCAATTCCGCTGATCGGTAGTTTTGCAATCTTTATGGAGGACATTGACGATTGGTTCCATAGATTAAACAAGGCTTACGGACGTAATGGCATATATGAATTGAACATTGCTGGCAACCGACAAATCGTTGTGACTCGCGCCGAGTACGTCGATAAATTCTTGGTCACCGAAACTTCTTCGCATGTCATGAGAACCGCGAACAATGGTCTATTAAGTTTATTTGACCTTGAAAACAAAGGGGTAGGATTGAATCATGATTACAAATATTGGAAATTCAATCGTCATCTCTTCTCGCAAGCCATCATGCCACTAAGCTCAACCGAAAAACCCAGCGACATTTTGAATCCACTGATCGAAGAGATGTCAAATTACTGGGTCGATTTGAAGCGACCGGGAGACGATGGAGCCATCATCGACATATCCATTTGGATGCGTCGATTCACAGCGGATTTCATATCTTTGTTGACGACCGGGAAACGAATGGCTATCATGGAACATTACTGTAAGAAATTAAAGAACGAGCCGATAACCAAGGAGATGATCGATTCCGAAGAGTTTTGCGAAAGCATACACACTTTTATGTCCGATAATCAGGTTATATTCGTGCCAAAAATCCTGAGAAGCTTTCCTTTGATTAAACATCGCATAGATTATCTGCTAGGAAATTGCAATAAGTTCTATGGTAGATTGGTGGACATCATCAGGAAAAGGAGAAAAGAGATCGATGAAACTATCAAGAGTGGTGGAAAATTAGACACGAAACGGATGGATCTACTTACATCTTTGATCCTCGCTAACACAAAATACGACCCTCATCCTCTAAAACATATTGATCCCTCGTTGGCAAGACCCATGACTGATGATGAAGTCCGTGGTGTCATGTTTGACGCGTTTGTTGCCGGCACAGATACTGTAAGTGGTATACCGTAAATTGCGCATTTATGATTTTTGATTAATCACGCGTTGACGCATAATAACAATTTATTTATTTATTTATTGGATTTCTAGACTGTAAATACCTTTTGTTTCGTAGTATACTACCTCTCACATAACCCCGAGGCCAAAAAGAAATTGTTGGAAGAGATCGACACGGTTTTCAAAGATGACCCGAACAAACCAGTCACCTTGGAAGTTCTTGAACAGTTAAAATATACGGAAGCGATAATTAAAGAAACGTCAAGAATAAGACCTACAGTCAGCATGGTTTCAAGATATAGCAGTAAACCCGATGAGATAGCCGGACACAAATGGCCAGCCAATCAATTGTTTATTATGTACGTTCGTGGAATCAATAACAACCCACTTTATTGGAAGGAACCCGAAAAATTCATTCCGGAAAGATTCCTCCATCCTGAAGAGATACAGAAAAACTCTTTCTCGATGTTTGGTGGGGGTTCGAGAATGTGTCTGGGCAGAAAGATCGCAATCATCGAATTAAAAACGTTGCTGGCCTTGGTCTATAAAAGTTTTGATGTCGAATTGGTTGATATGCAGGCACCTCTTAAGGTCGAGACTTCGACAATTACGGTGTGCAAAGAATTGAAGGTCAGGGTCATTCCTCGTGAAAAGGTTTAGGTCAAAGTCTGATTTCGGGCGTGCGGGAATTATTCGGTGGGCTTATGGAAATTATTGGGTTTTTTGGAAGGAAAAAATGGTGCATATTTTGGTTGCGCGTGATAGCTATTAGTACGATTATATTATTGGTTTAACTTCAATACCTTGATGGTAATATACAGGTATATCACTTGTGAAATACAAAACATAGCAAACATCATTTGGACATTTTAATCAAATAAATTATCAGTTTTCATGTAATCATTTGGGCTGTTCACTATAAATAAAGATACAATACATCTTTACTTATCAAAATCATTTACAGTAAATTGTCACGTGTCACTCGGGGAAAATTTTGAAATGAATAACTCACTCATAAATGAAGAATATTGATGGGGAAAAAAAAAAAAATCAAAGGAATGAGCTAAAATGAATGAATGAATAAATAAAACGTTTTATTATTTGATTATTTAACTCGTCTTGATTTCATGACTACGTATATCCGGATTATTTTAAAGAATTAATTTGAACAAGCAAGTTACTGTAAATATAATTAAAATTAATCGGAATAGATACAGTAACTTGACAATCCATTAACTATTATTTAGTTGATTAACGAAAAATTTTTTTAAAAAAATATATAATAGTCAAAATTGCTTTATTTAATTTAATGATTTTATTTTCTTAAAGATTTATTTAATTAAATGATTTTATTTTCTTAAAGATTTATTTAATTTAATGATTTTATTTTCTTAAAGAAAATCTTTTTCTTAATATAACGTGGGCGAACACATCTATGTGTAACAAACTTTCTTACGTTATGATTGATCTCGTGCTAAGCCACCCAGCAGAGATTTTTTACTAAAAATAAATGACATGGGGTGTTCTCCTTGCGTCACTCATGCGTCATCCCTACAGCACTATTTTACTATTTTTGAGTGAGTGAAATTTTCGTACTATAATAATTTATATTGTTTAAATAGTTTTTCGGATCTTATTTCTGGTATATAGACCATAAACCGAAAATCGAAGTTCGAAAATTGCGATTTAGCATTTAAATAAAAGGAAATTTGGAGTTTAAATAAAATTAATAGTTAAATAACAATGTTGGTTCCGCGAAACATTAATACGGCTCACGGCAATTTTGATAATTTTGCGATTTTCGCGATTAAGTCACGTTTTACATTTTTCCTCATAATCCGGAAATTCCACTCGAATGTAATGCCGCACAGGTGACGCACAAGTGCCGTAAGGGTGACGCATGAGCGGCACCCCATGTCATTTATTTTTGGTAAAAAATCTCTGCTAAGTCACCCCACACAGTTACGTTATTAAAAGGAATTTCTTTTTTTAGCTCATGCACTTACTAATAAAGTAATAATCTTACTAATAAAAGTAAAATATTGTTAATAATCTTACTAATAAAGTAATATTACTAATAATCGTATTAATCTGCGGAATCGCAACTTTATCTATTCCGCGATTCCCGCGATGCCCCAAAAGTCAACTGCTGATGAAGATCATCGGAGGCGACCTATTTATGATGTGTCTGCGGTATGTAATATTTGTAACACAACCTCTGTAATTATCGCCAATTGCAACATTTCGTCACCAAGATTTTTTTTTTTTTTGTGAATTATGGTCAAATCATTGTTTGTTACCGTTGGCTCAACGAGATTTGACCAGTTGATTGAACTTGTCGTGTCATCATCTTTTCTTAAAACATTAAGTTCTAGAGGATATGGAAAATTGAATATTCAATGTGGAATGAGTTTTAAAATCTATGATGCAGCAATTCGGTCTCTTCAAAATGAATGGAAAATCGAGATGGAAATAGTTGGTTATGAATTTAAACCCTCATTAAAGCAAGATATGGTTGAGTCCGATTTAATTATAAGTCACGCAGGTTAATAGAACCAAGAAATCCTTGAAGTGTCCGTTGCAAATTGTATTAATCTCGCAAATTTAGGCTCGGGTTCTATCTTGGAATCGCTGCGCCTGCACAAACCTTTAATCGTCGTGGTAAATGAAGCATTGATGGACAACCATCAAGCTGAGCTTGCTATCGAAATGCAAAATAAAGGATACCTCGTTTGTGGTCCCATAAGGTATAAAAATTTGGAGGAGAAATGAACGAACAAACAAACAAACAACAATAGCATCAATAAATACTGAAATTCTCTTTTCATTCGACTTATAATTAAACTTTAAGCAATCTCATGGAAATTCTTAATTCTGGCACATACAATAATTTAACCCCTTTCCCGGAACCCGATGTGACTATTTTTGCGGAGATCTTGAATGAAGAGATGAACTGATAATATCTCTCGGCGTTGTTGGTCATCTGGAGTAAATCATTATATAGGGAGGCAAAGAGTAAATCTGCGATTCCGCATCCAGCATCATTGGATGAATGTATTCTATGTATCCTCCAAAGCATTCGCACACGATTGGGCAAATCAAATTTAATAAACTTTCAATCTCTACGGAGCCTAGTTTTCTCTAACATGATTGAATTCTCATGTGTTAAACTATAATAATAATTGTCGAATTTACAGTTTATGAGCATCCACAAGCAAGTTCTATGCAAGTGAGTTTAATCGCATAACATGAATTTAATTGTGTTAACCAATTTCGGATGATTTTTCTACTAAAAAAATCGATCTCGAAATGCAATACAGTATATAGATTTCTTTACAACAAATTATTATTCTTAAAATGGTTTACTATTAAGAATAAACTTATTATTATTTGATTATTGTATTTGTAAAATGCATCTCAGATCTCGTCTAATTTATTATGCCAAACGACAATTTTATAATTAACAAAATCTCATCGCATTTTATTGAACGTGAGGAAAATTTTTTCTGAATGCATAGAATCTGGTAGGATATATAGTTAAAATAAAAAATTTCTTAATATTATATACCATACATGTAATTCAAAATCCAAGTAAAGTTTAAATCTAATAATTTCTTAATTTAATAAAAAATAAAAATATTAGATTGTTTTTTTTTTTTTTAATATCCACAACTAGATTAGATAGTAGATGATTAATATTAAGAAGACTAAAATATATATTTATCAAAATAAAATAAAAAATAAATAGCTAAATATTTATATTATATCCAACAAACTTATTATAAATTTAAAAAATCTTTAAATTTGATTTTAAAAACAATATTATACTCTGATATAAACTTTGCATAAAGATTCTATTAATTTCTACTATCATTACTAGCAATTTGTTGCTACTACACATTCTATTAAACTATTGATTAACTGAAAACTATAAAAGAAAAAAAAAGATATAAAAAAAAAATAAATAAAAATAAAAATTCAATTATTTCAAAAAATTCAACTTTTTATATCTTTTTATAATAAGATAAACTTTTTTATGATATTTTTTTTTTTTAACTATATGAAAAACTTGTATTTTAATAGTTTCATTTTTGCCATTATTTGAATTATATCTATTTAATCTATATCATTTGGTTTTATATTTGGTTACTTAGGATTTTTCAATCAATATTACTCAAGAACATATTATTTTAATCATTACTAAACTAAAAAAAAATTAATTATAAAAATTTCATTAATTTGGATAATAAAATAGTAAAATTTTATCTAAAAAAAATAATAATTTGAAAATATAAGTTTCAAATTTTGTTAATTTTATAATCTTAAAGCTAAATAAATCTAATTGAAGAAAAGATAAGAATTAGAAAATTAATTAACTTTTTTTTTTTATCAATAATATTATTAAAATATATAATATAATCAATAAGGACTTGTTTAAATTCTATTATCAATATATTTCATTTTAGCTAATTGCTTTTAGCAAAAGCTATATCAAGTTTGTGTCACTTTAAAATTCTAGATCAAATTAAAATATGTAAAATTTCTTAAAAATTTTAAAAAATAAAAAACTTTAAGAAAATAAAATAATAAATAAAAAAGTTTTTGATTTAGACTTATATTCATTTATGTATTTACTGTATAAAATTTTTAATTACACTCTTATTTCAGAAAATATATTTTTAATATTTTATCATTAATTTTTTTTTTTTTGAAATTTTCTTGCTATAAATAAAAAAAGTGTTTTTTGATTTTTTTTTGATTATTAAAAGTCAAGTTTTTGTTTGAAAAAAAATATAAACAAAGAAATTGAGAGGAACTCTTGAAATTATTCTTTAAATTGTTTTAAAATAATAAAACTTTATTAATATTAAAAATATAAAACTTTTTATAAATGTTTTTTTTTATATATTATTAAAGAATTAATAGAAAAAGTTATTATAATAATATTATATTGTATAAATATTATTTATATTTTAATATTATAATTATTCTTTTTTAAAAACTTACTAGAAAATAATTTTCTATAAATTTATTTATTTATTTTTTTTTAATCCTAAGTTAAGCTAAATAATGTATACTTTATTAAACATTTGTATACTTTATATTATTGATATTTTACTAAAGCTAAATTTCTACCTAACTCACTCATCTCTATTTTAAATTTCTTAAAACTCTAAGTACAACTTCAGAAGTTATTTATTGCTTCATTAGTAGTTTAGGTATAAACCCTTTCAATTGCTAACTTTATTGCCTACAGATCACTACTGCAAATCACCCATTAATGTTCTAACCAAACTTAAAATCCCAACCACTTCATTTTATATTTTACTCCTTTTATAAGAATCTTCTTGAGACTTTCATCTTCTGGTTTTCTTTCTTCTAGTAGTAGTTCTTTTCTTGTTAAGAATATAGTTTTCTGGTCTAGAAAAATTGGAGGTTTTCTTGTCTTGTCTTTTTACTGATTCCCTGATCTTGTTTCCATTCAATAATCTTTTCATATCTTGTGTTTCAAATTCTTTTTTGAACTTGATTCTAAACTCTTTTTTGCATTTTTATTATCTATTTTCTAACATATTTTTCTATGTATTTATTATGACATTTTAGATTTGCCATTTCTAAAATAAGGTTCTTTTTTATAAGGTCAGCACAAAAACTTAGAGTATCTTGACTAGTTGTAAAAATCTATTTCACTAGTCTAGAAATCCACTTGTCAAACTCTTCTAGTTCTTTCTGATCATCAACATTTTATCTATTATTTTTTTTCTCAGCCTCCTTTCTTCTTTCTTGTAAAAGCTATTTAAAGTTTTTGAGAGTTCTATCTATTTCTTTATTCCATGTTTCTTGAAGTTGATTCTTATAGGCTGGATATTCTAATAAATATTCTATTGTTTTATCCTGTTAACTACATGCAATATGCTTTACTTGCTTATATACTGTAGGTCAGGTCTTCTTGTAGTCAATTTATATAATGTTGGTAACTCATCATTAGTCAGTTTAATAAGAAAGCTTTTTTGTTGAGATTTTTTAAAAGATGTATCCTATATATAATCATTTTTTATTCTTTTCTACACTAGATCCTATATATGATCTTGCTGTTCTAAAATTTGATGACTCTATTTTTTTTCCATTCAGTTTTATTGGATCTACTAATAGTTTATTGTTTTGTTGTTTGCATTTTTGATAAACTACTTAATTGAATCATTTAAGGTCATATTTTGTTACCTGATCTCTATAATGATCTTATGGAAGTTAAGATCTCACTATTAGATTGGTGGAAGTTTTTGTGCTTCTTTGACTAAAGCATCTGCTTCTTCATTATAAGAGTTATTGAAATGTGTTTTGATTTTGGTAAGCTTCAAGTTTACTGTTTTTTTCTTTGTTAGCTCTACCATTCATATCTATAGAAGCTGATTTTTTTCTTTTAGCCATCTCTTGTGTATTCTTTTTGGATCCTCCTTTTCCATCTTCTTCTATTTAGTGATATAAGTCTGACTATTCATACAAATCTCAATTATGCTATTAATGGAAACTACTAGAAGTATAATTAAGATTGCTATCAACTTAGTCCTTGTAGAATATGACCAATTATCTACTTCTATTTGAAATTTGCTTTTTCTTTCAATATTTCCTATCTAAATTCATGCAGTACCCATTCTCATTTCTTCTATGTCATAATTGATTAGTAATTCATCAGAATAAAAGATCAACTTTTCTTTGAATTTTAGATTATGTCGAAATATTTTTATTAACTGATCAAATATATTTCTTCTTTAATATTCTTTTTGATTATAGTTTCTTTTCAAGTTTCTATATTTATATAGTCTACTTTACTATTTTGAGAAAAAGTCTTAAAAGCATACTGATCTCTATAAATTCCTTTTATAATCATGTTTTCAAGTGTTGTTTTAGGATTAGATATTTTTAATTCTTTAGTTTTTCTAATAAATACAGTATTCTTTTATTAAGATAAGGTATTGTATAAATTTTTTTTTATCTCTTTTTATGATACAACTATTGTTTTGTATTGTTTCTTTTGAATATCCAGTATATTTTTATAATTTTGTCTCCTAGTTATTATTAATATTATAATAGATAAAGTGTTTCACTATTGTATTATATTTCTCTCTTGCTTGTTTTAATTTTCTCTAAATTAGCTGATTATTCTTGTTACTCCATACTATCCATAGTTTATATCACTTGTCTTTATTAGAACTTATTTTGGAATATTTCAGTTCCTATTTTGTACAATCTTTTTTCCAGATTATTTTGAGCTACTATACTTATATATCTAAAAGGTTTTTGATTATGATATAATATTACTCTGGAATGGATTCTTTATTCATATTCTGTATTAGTTGAAGCATTTGCTGATTCCTTATTTCCATACTTTCCTAATCTAATAACTAATCTAAATACATCAATTTATAATTTCTTAAAGATAATATAGTTTTTTTATATTCTTCTGATATAAGATATTTTAAATTGAACTATTTTCTTTACTCTATTCAAATATTTCTTGTTATTTTTAATTGTGAAAGGTTATTCCTATATCTTTTGCCAATTTAGTTACCTGAAGTGAAAAGTTGTTTTTATTCGATATGTAACTTAATGACTTACAAGTTAGTAAATTAAGTGGCTTTCAATATTTGATTTGTGCTTGCTTGAGTCTAATAATTGTTATAATCCCAATTAATTCTGATTCATTTAGCCTGTTATATAAATCCATTATTTGATTTTTTCATTATAGCATCCAAATACTTTTAAAGTTAAGAATCTTTGGAGGATGAATTATGTTATCTGGTATAGATCTGCATAACATATTTTTATTTTTGAAAAGTTTTCTATATGCTACTGTTAATGTGTTGCATATTTTTCAAGACAATATATTGTATTGTATTCTAAATTCTATTCTGAATAAGAATATCCTATTTAGAATATATAGAGCCTATTTGTCAGTTATTCTTTTGCTTTTCAGGACTTTGGTAACTATGTTGACTTCTTTAAGCATACATTTTTTGAGTTCAATTATGGTCTTTTGATTGTCAGTTCAGATTTTCAGAAATCTGACTTGTTCTGTTCTATTAAGTTCTTTGACTATTTCTTCTTCGATATTTTTTTTTTTAACTAGTTATACTAATTGGACTTTATTAATCAATTATTATTAAGGAGTTTGTACAGAATTATTTTTATAAGAGTGATTCTTATATCTAATCTATACTATCCTAAACTATTCAAACCACTCTTAGATTTTACCTAATATGGATACCATCCTGTCAATTGTCTTGCCATTTCAGGTATTCCTAATGTTTCAAGGATCCACAAGGAGACTTCTTTTTATATTCAGGGAGCTATTTGTGATTGTTTGCTTAGTGAAGTCTATTATACCTTATGAGGATATATGTTTCATTCTTAATTGACATCCTTTTTACCATGCTTTAGTTCTCAGAAAGTTAGTTGTCCCTTGATATTCTTCAGTTTTTATATGGTCCCACCAAGTCTCCCGCTAGCCATTGATGAGTCAGATTGATGACTGTAGTCTTCCAGTGATCATTTTTAACCACTCTTCAAATATGGCCTTGCAAGGGCTTTCCTTGATCATTACATAAGGTAATTGGTCTCTCCCAAATATATCAGTTCCTACAAGTATCCCATCATTATTATTCAATTTCATCACTCCTCATTGGCAGCCCACAAGGTTCAACTCTGGTAATTGTTAATGATAGTGATTGAAGATCTCCCAGTATGTATTCAGTCTTTATAATTTGTAGCTGGTACATGTAACTGAAGTCTTTCAAACCTCACATAGGACTGGAGTTTTTGAGAAGAGATAGATTTCATATGAGACCAATAGGTTCCTGAGTCTTATCATTGTCTTTTTTGGTATTCTTGATGTTTATACATATTTCAAGTGACAGGATGTCATGGCTTTTATTCCTAGTACTAAAACCAACCAGGATCTGTATGACCTAATTTATGACACCATTGTCAAATGGTGGGTTTCTATAGGTTGTTTATATCCAAGTATGCATGTGACTAATTAGCATGCATTTTTGTATAATGTAACCTATAATGCAAATACTGTTCTGAAATGAGATTAAACCAGTAACTTGTGAAGTGTGACCTGGAAACATACCCATTGTACTATTGATTCACAGGTCTCTTCTTCGATACTTGTATGCACTTCTTCTGAATAATGATTAGGATTGGTGATTGTTACAAGTATTGATTTGTTACTATTAATTTAAAAATCATTGACTTTATAAAAAGCTTTTACAGTTTTCAAGATTTTTTCTATATCTTTTTTGGATCTTACCATTCCTGTTATGTAATCTATAAAGGCTATGGTCATATGCCTTGATTCTAACTTTCTAATATTATAGTCTTTTAAATCAGATTTCAGGTAATTAATATTTTGTATTCCTCAATTGAAACTCTTTCTGCTAATCCTCTGACCACACACAAAAAAGAAGTTCGCAAGAAGTTTTTATACTTCCTTGTTAATAAAGTCTTAATACTTTCCTTAAAACAACTTGAAGTATAACTTCA
>CAJVPT010001842.1:0-19698 GCA_910592055.1 Acaulospora colombiana | reverse complement strand
TTTCCTTGGGTGTATTGCCTAAAAAGAAAATTTCTAAGGATCTGAGGGATTTGTGGAAAAAGTTTTTTTTTTTTTATATTTTTAAATGTTTTTTACTAATTATTGATGTTTGTTCTTATTTTATTTCTTTAATTAAATTAATATGTATTTTAAGTTCAATAAAATCAATAAAATTTAAGTAACAAGTTTTCAGATAATAAAAAAATAGCATTTATTTAATCTGAAATTTTTTTATTTCCATTATTCTAATTATATCAAATTTTAGTAACTTTTATATTAATTTGGTTAAATTTTATAATAATAAATTTTTTGGATTTAATATAAAAATTTTTGAAAAATAAATATTAAATAGATAATATAACTAAAAAATTAAATCAAAATAAATAAGTTTTTCAAATAATTAGAAAAATATATATTTTAATAGAATATTTTTTATTGAGAAAAAAAATTTTTTAAGAAATAAATTTTTGAAAAAAATTAAATAAAAAAACTTTTTTTTTTATTTTTTCTTTTGTTATACATTTATTTATTCTTTGATACATTTTTTTTATAATTTTTTATATTTTAGTGATTTGATAAAATATGTGATAATGACAACTTGCTAATTGTAATATATACTGTAAATTAGATGAATTTATATTTCAAGTTTATTATGAAGCAAAATATTATTCCCAAGATCAGATTTTAAAGACTTAATTTGATAAAAATATTTTTAAAGAATAAAATTAATATGTTTTTTGATTTTTTTTTGATTTTTTTTTTTTTTTTTTTGTTAAACCATTTAATTATCTATTGTAATGTTCTTCGATTTTTTATATTTTCTTTAAAATAATAAACTTAAAAATGGTATTAAAAATTGTTACTATTTTCTTTTCAAACTTGCATAAGATTTTATCATCATTATTTTTTAATTATTAAAGAGTTATAATGATTAGAACAAATAGTAAATTGTATTTTATATAATATTTGATATACAGTAATGTCAATAACAATTTTAACGATTTTCGTCTCTCTATTATTTTATTTTATTTACTATTAATGATTGTGTCTGACAGATAGTTTGTGCGAGAAAGTAACACTACACTATGCCGATTTGTCATAAGGCTATCGAATATCGTATAGAGTATCAAAAGGAAGATGTAATGCATGAAATACACGGTTTTTGGCTTACTCAGCTTCGAATGACATGCGCAAACTTTTTGTGCTCAATAGACTTTTCCACATCTTCGAATCAGAATAAATTATTTATTCACCTTTGACTTTATATAATCAAGCATATTCTCATGTGCGAATATCATTGCTTAATAGAGAACGGTTCGAAGCCATCTTATTGTCTTCACGCGAGTCAGATACAGATGCGAATTAAATTTCCTTTGCAGAATAGAGGTCGTATCATCATAACAAATCCTGTTGTCCTAATGAAATTTGGTGCCAAGGGCTTACATACAAAAAGGGACCGTGCGCACAGTTTGGAACGGCCTGGTTGGGTTCTTTTTTTTTCTTTTTTTATTTATTTATTAATTATTAAAGCAAACGAAGAATGCAAAAGAGGAAACAACGATACAGTATATAAACCATTGAACGGCCAATAGGAGATGCCAAATTAATTTAACGGCGTCCTTTAATAATCTAAAAAAAATTGCATTACAATATACGATTGAAAATTCTACGTTCGTTATTATCATTGTTCCCCATCCTCAGTTCTTGGAGCGTATGTCGGCGATAGGAAGTGGTGCCACTGGGTTCATTTCATCCAATTCCTATCCTAACAAAGATCCAGTGGTGAACTTCATCGACTCATTTGACTGGTCATCAACTGCTCTGGGTCCAATGAATTTGTGGTCTCCTTCTATGAGAGCAACGGTGGTATGTTTTGATATACGCTGATTCATGAGAGTTTAATAACGCGCGTAAATTTTGTTCTTAATTCCTCATTCCGTACATGACAGGAACTATGTCTGAACACCGAATTTCCCTCTGCGGTATACCAAGGGCCCGAGCTGATTTTTATATGCAATCAAGGTAATCTGGGTTCGATGCTCACGTGACTTCTCATGACCTGATCAGAGAACCTTTTATCCCTCACTTAGCGTGGAAAACCATATTAAAATCGAAAGATCCGATAGGTAATTGACCCATTTTAAAATGGTTATTAAGATCCTTGTTGGATCGCCGATCTAACGATCCATTAATTAGGTCTTCCTGTCGATAAAGTCCCTTCAGGAGTTCATCTCCTTTTACAACCGTTGTTAGAAGAGTAGGTTGCTTATTCTTTCTTCGTCTTTACAACCTAAAAATTTATTTATAACTTTATAAATTAGGGTTCTTTCCACCGGCAAAAATCAGTTTAGCAACGATACTCCCCTACTTGTGCGGCGAGAAGATGGCATCATAGAATGCTACCTCTCATTTACCTTGAGTCCTATATTTAAAGAGGACAGAACTGTAGGTGGTGTGATTGTTATTGCCCAGGAAACGACTCAACAAGTTTTAGCTACCAGAGAGCTAAAAACTTTAAGGAAACTAGGAAGTCAAGCGTTTGGTATGCATCATTACTTCTTTAACCTTTTTCCACAGGTTAAAGCATTTTTCTGATTTTACCTACGGTCACACAATTTAGACGCAAAATCGTTGGAGAGCGCTTGTCATCTTATAACTTCTACCTTACGTGATAATAACGACATCACTTTTGCCCTAGTCTATATTGTCGATGATCAGCCGGATGCATATGGTAAAATTGCGCGTCTGATGGCCACAACTTTCGATGAAGACATTAAAACGGTGAAAAACGATAATACGATTAGTGAGTTGGCCTTCATTGAAGGAGAGTCAAAAAGAGAATTACCAGATTATCTATTAGAAACTTGTAATGTGATAACTCTCGGCGGCTTTAACGCAAATGAAATAAATAATGACGTATCTAGGGTATCATCTGAATTGGACGCGAATTATTTTAAACTATCCTCATGGCCAATTGGTCAGGTGGCAAGATCAAATTCCCATTTGTTCGTTACTCTGAAAAACGGTTCTCGGGCAATCCTTTTACCGGTTTACACGTCTCCGGTGGGAGAGGCAACATTAACTGCCTTAATCATCTGTGGCCTCAATCAACGTCGCCCTCTTGATCAAGAATACTTGACATTTCTGCAGGTTCGTATTGTGAATGATTTTCAGTGTAATTTCCCACTCGCTTTACCGATACCCTGTCGACTGATTGAATTTAACTTATGATTGTAACACGTCAAGCTTGTCACCAACCAAGTAGGTTTAAGCTTAACACACGGTATATTGCGTGAAGAGGTCGAAATTTTTGAAGATTTAGATCACAAAAAGAAGTCATTTTTTCAGAATATCAGTCATGAGTTGAGAAGTGCGTGTTAGTGTGTTATAAAATGTATTGTTGGCAGCTAGCTAAATTACTTTCGCTCGATCCGCAGCGCCGTTAACATTAATGCTTTCACCGCTTGAGGAAATAATCAACGCTCGTCCTCCAGAATCACCTAGTCACTCCAATTTACAGATGCTTAACCGCAATGCCTGTCGGCTGCTTAAATTAGTGAATAATTTATTGCCGGTTAACGTTTAATAAAAACCAATTCTTTTTGCAGACATACATTCTCACCCTTCCGTCTCTAGTTTTCACAGATCGATGTGGGCGAATTGGAGCCTCTATTCAAGGAGACCGATATCGTAAAATGTACCCTTGAACTAGTTTCGAGTTTCGAAAATGCGGCAAAATTATTAAAACTGGATTATCTCATTGAGATTCCGAGTCACGAGGAACTTTACGGTAGATTGAAATCCAAAGTATTTATAGACAGGGGAATGTATGAAAGGATTTTGCTTAATTTATGTAAGTGTTCCAGAATCATTGAGAGGCTTATCCTAGGATATCTTAATCACCACCATTGCCGACATCATTATCAGTTTCAAACACGTTTAACCACACCTGGACCGGCGGTGTGGCAGTCCGTCTCTATCCAGATTACCAAAACGGAAGGGAGGCGATCATATTAGAGATCTCAGACACGGGTACAGTATTTTTTTTTTTTTTTTTTTTTTTTTTTTTAATATCAATTTTAAAACCATTTATGTCATAGTCATATCTTTATTTATTTATTTTTTTAAAAAAAAGGCACCGAAATTCCCGAAGATGACATCCCGAGTTTATTTCAACGCTTTTATCGCGTCAAGTCAAGGCAATCTCGGTACCGCAAAGGTGTCGGCACAGGTCTTGCATTTATAAAGGAATTGGTGGCAAAACACGGTGGTGAAATCCTTGTGTACCCCGAGGTGAAAAGGGGAACCACCTTTCGTTTATCATTTCCAACCGGTTGGGAGCATCTGCCCAGAAAACAAGTTCATTTCGCGAGTGACAATGAGTTTGATGTAAACGAACATTTATTTTACCATCGGAATTTCTATGAGGAATCAAAACGATCGATACAAACTGATCTCGACTGTTCTGCCGATATCTCTTCGACCAATAATGAGAAAGAGGATGCCATGAACCTGGATTGTTTAGACTCATTAACGCAAACTCATCAGAATGCTAGACATCGGCACTCTTTTTCTCACTCCCTATGCAATTATCCATCTTCCGTTGATAAAGTTCGTCACCGTGTCCTTATCGTTAATGAAGATGACGACATGAGGTATAATTCTCTAATGCAGAATTTTTATTACGCCTCCTAATTAAAATATGCTTCGACTAAAAGAACAATTACCTGTGTTCATGTCATTTAAGAAATCACCTCTTTGGTCTACTGCGTAGTGAATTCGAGGTGTACAGTGCTCGTGACGGGCATGACGCCTTAACGACGTTAAAGAATCTTCCGAAGCTACCCGACTCGATCCTGAGCGGTGAGGAATATATTTATGTTCATAAAACATCCCAAGTTGTATCTAACATTTCGATAGACATCAAGGTACCAAATGTGAATGTCCTAAATACTCTCAGGTCAGATCCGGAAACTCGGTTTATCCCCGTGATCTCATTGTCTGTGGGTGAGAGTGCCAGCGTAGAAGGTAAATATTTCTAGTTAAAATTTTCACCTACACGACTTCTCCTGTCATTTACAGGTTCTACGTTTTTCTACCTTCAATATTAGAAGAAGAGGTCGATGACTATTTGATAAAACCATTTTGTGCTATGGAGTTGATTATTCGGATCAGGGCCAATATTAAGCTCTCGCGGGTTCGCCGGAAATATTCATTGCAACAAAAATGGCAGTCTGAGACCAGAGAACTAATATCCTCCATAAGTCATAAAATTCGCTCTGGATTTAATGTAGAAGAAGTAACCACCTCGGCCGTTAAGCAAATTCATGGAATATTACCCAGCGATAGGGTGCTTGTTATTTACACCAATTCTGACAATTACGAGGATTTTCATATAATGGCTTTATCGTCTACCGATCCAAATGAACATGACCTTGTGGGAAGGCGGGTAGATACCGTGGTCGGAGAGAAAGACGTAGATCCTACCAACATTCATATGGAATCAATTACGGAGGTATATCAGAGGCTTCGATTTTCCGACAGTACCATCATGATAGCCACGAATACCTATTCCAGATTGGTTGGATGTTACGTTTCTTTGATCTTCATGCCGATTAAAACAAACTCTTCAAATTGGGGATGGTTATTTGCTTATAGGCCGCCGAATAGCATTTGGTCAGATTCTGAGAAAGAATTCATCGAACAATGCTCGATTCAAATGGGTTTGGCGATTACGCACGCAATGCTCGTGGAAGAAAAGCAGAAAAAAGAAGCTCAAATGGAGGCCGCGAAAGCGGCTAATGAAGCTAAAATACAAATTTTAGCCAACACCTCACACGGTAATTCGCCCTTAAACTCATTTGTTTCCTTTTATCATTTTTGGTTTTAGTTAACGAAATTGCGACGCATATAATTCGGCAATAACGATAGAACTCCGGACGCCTTGAGGGGCAATTATAGGTGTATTGTCGGCATTTGAAAATACTCCGTTGACCAAGGATCAAAAAGAAATGGTTCACATAATGATGCGTGCATCCGACGTCGTTCTTGCGGTGGTTAACGACATTCTCGACGCCGCAAAGCTTGAGGCGCAAAAGATAATGCTGGTAGATAAAAAGTTTGACCTACTTCACTTGGTCGAGGAGACCCTTGATATGCTCGGGGAAAGGGCCGGAAATAAGAAGATTGAACTGATTTTATGTTGGGATCATACTTTACCCAGATACGTAAAATCAGATCCTTATAGGTACGTGACGAGCGTTGCACGCGAACAGATAAGAATGAGAATTAACAACGCGACACCTTAAATTAGGTTGCAGCAAATATTAATAAATTTTCTTTCGAATTCGTAAGTTAAAAAATTTTTATCATCATTTCTTTAATCTCATCAATAAATAATACTAAACCATCACCGAAATTTATTATTATTATTTTGTTTTCACTCCAAGTACAAAATTTACGATGGTTGGAGAGATAGTCCTCAATATTTCGATGACTTCTGACGATGAGAACAGAAAGGAAGCGTTGCTCGTGGAACTGATCGACACCGGAATTGGGTAAATTATCTCGTTGAAATCGAGGATTTGGAACAAAAAATGTTACGCATATCTCACCCCTCTGTTTGCCCTAATTTCCTATTTATTTCAGAATAGACCCTAAATTTATAACACATATATGGGATAGCTTTTCACAAGAGGATGCATCAGCAACGAGACCTCACGGTGGCACGGGATTGGGGCTTTCAATTTGTAAAAATTTAGTAACCATAAACGGAGGAAAGCTGGGTGTCACAAGCGAGTTGGGAAAAGGAAGTCGGTTTTGGTTCACCTGGAATGTTGGGCCAGTTTTTCAAGTACAACCGGTGGAAAATATTCAGTCGCTTTCCACATTCTTATCAGATAAACGAATTCTTGTTATTGATCCTGTTACCACGGCTCGTAACAGCTTGGTTAGACTTATCAATAATGAAAGGACTGACGCGTTTGACACGGCCAAAGAGGGTACCGCCTCCGCGAAAATGCTAAGAGAACGGCATAACGAACAGTATGATCTTGTATTCTTCAATGTCCTCGAAGACAATGTACAAGAGGTTATAAAGGCTGCAAAAGAATTAAGAGAAATATGCGGAAATGATAATTTACTCATCATATTAATGGTCTTTTGGTCAGCCGAAGGACACGTGATGGGACAGGAAGTAATGAAAGAGATTGGAGATCAAGTTATCACGATGCGTAAACCAATAACGCAAAAGCGAATACTAAATTATTTACTTAATAGAGAAATTTCTAAACCCCATAATAGTGTTGAATCGCCGGCGGATTTGAGTGCAGAGGTATACCATGACCGTAACGATTCACAGTCCAACTCAAATGATGCTGAAGACGTCAATATGTTAATTGATGAAAAATCATCATCTAACGATCAAAAATCGGCAAGGAAACCGAATTTAAAAAGAACGACCCCTGTGGTTGACGAGGACCGCAAGTTAAAATCGCGAACTCGTCTTACTTCAAAGTCAAAATGCATACTGTGTGTTGTAAGTTGACTATTTAAAATTACATCTAAATCTCGTGCAATATAATTAACTACATTCTGAATATCTATAGGAAGATAACCCCATTAACTTAAGAGTCATACAACATCAACTCACGAGACTCGGATATCAATCTTTATCCGCGACAAACGGACAAGAAGCCGTAAATCTATTGGCCGAGCTCGCCAATTATTTAGACGACCCAAACTCTCCTTCAAACCATCGCGCCGAAATCTCCTTAATCTTGATGGATTGTGCGATGGTTAGTAACATATCCAGTGTGTTTGCATCCGGTTTGTGCATTATTTATCTAACCTTCACCATTATAGCCAATAATGTCGGGGCACGAGGCTTCAAAAATAATAAGGGCGATGAAACCTCCCATATCACAAATACCAATAATTGCTCTGACGGCCGAGGCTGTTCTGGGTTCAAAAGAAAAATGTCTTGAATCAGGGATGAGCGATTACCTTACCAAACCGTTAAAGATGGAACAGCTTGAAGAAATGTTGCTTAAATGGTTAAACGATTGATTCGCTAATTCGATTACATTATTCTATGATTGTTTCATTATGCATCCATGTTCCGTGGGCAATTATTACTATCACGACTTCTATGTTTTGCTTATCCTTTTACAAATCAGCAGTTTTTTTACGTTCAGCTATGATACCCTAAGCTTTCATCCGATATATATATATATTCTATTGGTTTATTTTAAGACTTATTAGCCCACTAATCGAAATTTTCAAAACCTCGTTTCTTTAACAAAGGAAAACAATATTCTAGGATTTCTTCTTACAACAGTTGTTACAACGATCCTTAATCATCAAGCAGTTTAATTTTACTTGAGATTGCTAAAAATAAAAGTACATATGCAGTATAATAAAGAATAATAACGGATACACCGGTCGAAATTATATCACGGGCTAATGTTTAAAGGTAAAATTCGTGAATCCGAAAATCGATAGACAGTATGAACACTAGGATCAGCAAGAAAATCAGACGAATTACAAGACAGGGCTATTTGCATCGAAAATTTTAGAAAAATTTGCTTGTGAGCTACAAGTCGACGGTCGAATAATATAGCTATAGCACTTGTCAATTTTTTTTTTTTTTTTTTTTTTTTTTTTAGAAAATATGTTCGTGAAATCTCATTGGCTATCTATTAGGTAACATTCTTTTTTGAAAAATTATAGTTTAAAAGTTTAACAAATCTAATACTGTAAATTGATTGATATTATTATTTCTTTTTATTATTATATTTTCAATTTATTATATTATATATATATAACTTATAACGCAATTATATATTTAAAGATAAGAATTTACTCTTTAGAAAATTCTTAGAATTTATTTTTAAAATATCATATTATCTAATTTATCTAATTATAAGTGATAAATCCCTTAATAAATTATTACTCAATTTAAAAACTTTTACCTATCATATTAAGCTTTAATTTAATGCTTTTTATAATAGTTCTTCATATCTATTTAATTCTTAAAAGATAAATTAAATAGATTGTCAAATTAGAAATAATTATAAGATAAATTTTTTCAAAGATTAAAAAAAAAAAATAATTCTATTTAGTATTAAAAATATTTATTAAAGAAAAATATTAAATATCTAGAATTCAAGATCTGTGGATCTATAGCATAGTGGTAGTGCTCCCAAGCTGCAATTATAAGGTCCAGAGTTCAATACCACATGAAAATCAAGTGAAAAATTAAGTCACAAGATGGTACAAAGATCTCATCTCCTCCATGATGATGATAAAGTGTCAGTGCAGTCTAGTTGAGTTCAGATAGTATTTTATGTTTAACAAGGCAAGTGGTTAAACTATCAGTAATGATTTTGGTAAAGATCTTTTTTTCTGCATCCAGAAATATTATAAATCTGATTATGTCGAGATTGTTTGTCCAATCTTTGGATTTGGGTATAGAGTATATGTAACATTTGTTCCATTCTTTGGATATTATTCCATATTGAATTATTAGATTAAAAATTGCACACAGTTCTATTTTTGCTTTGCCTTACAGATATTTGTATGCAATATAAGGAATTTGGTTTGGGCCAGGAACAGATTTTAAGCTACATTATGTGATTGTTTTTTTCAATTCTTGTATCAAAATGTTGTCAAGCATATCTTTGTAAAAGTGTTTCTTGATATATGGTTTAGGCTTGTATTCTTATAGCCAGTGTAAGTATTATGTAATGTCACTAATATTTCTGGGTAATGTCCAGTTGTAAAAGTGTTCTCGAACTTTGCCTTTAATGTCTGTTAGTTTAGAAAGGATCTTTATCTTATTTTAATTTTGTATGATTAACTTGTTAAGAAGTATTTGTTTTCTAGGTCTCTCTATAATGCTATCTATCATAGCTCTTTTATTATTGTTGAGAAACTCTTGTCTGATTTGGATCTTTTTTTTGATAGCTTGCACTTATCTTCTCTAGAAAATTGCTTTGGCAACAGTTTTGTGTGCTTTAATGTTGTATTTTATAACTTTGATCCAGTGTTGAATATATGAGGAGGGATTGTCAGTTTTTATTTTGTTTAGTATTATTGTTAGGTCTGAATGAAGTTTTTGTATATGGATAAGTGATTCAATTGACTGTAGAGTTTGATTCTCTGTTATCCCTATTGATAACTGCCTTAGGTGTATGAGAAATTTTTGCAATTGTATGAAGAGGGGACAGTTTCTGTATTGCTATAGTAATTTCTCGTCTTGTGATGTTTTTTCTTTTTAGGTATATGGTTTTTTGTAGTTTTTTATAGAATGTCACTAAACTAGTTCCATTTTTGGTTGATGTCTTAATTGTATGTATTTTTGATGAAAAGGTGATATTTTACTTGTTCGTTGAACTTTTTCCATTATTCAGTTGTGATCAGATATCAGTTTAGGTCGTGGTTAGAGGTGTGATATGAGGCTTGTTTAGGTCTATCTAGATATCAAACTTCCAATTCCATTATCATTGGGTTGTGATTACTTTGTATGAGAGATACTGTAGAATCTTGAATAGTGGCTATCCTAAATTGCTAGGTTGCTAAAGGATTTATCCATATTTGATTAATTCTGCTACTTAGTATGCCTCTATTCCTTGTATACTCATGTTTGATTGGATTGTGTTTTCTATATATATCCTCTAATCTATTGTCTAGTAGAATCTGTATATATTAACTTGAGGGACTGCACTTTTTAATCATCTAGTTATTGTTGTGTTTATCTATGGAAGGATTAGGGACTTCATTAAGATCTTCTAGTACCATAATATGTCAACCTTTTTTTGTTGCTTCTTGGATTCATTTAATGAAGGTGTTGATAACTGTACACTTTTCTCCTTTCATATCTTATGCTAGAAAGTATATTCCTATAATTCTCATTTTTTTCCTTATGTAGAAAAGCAAGGTCTATGACAATAAGTCTCCCAGCAAGTGTTTTGTAGTTGTATATCCTATAAGCTATTTCTTTATTGATCATTATGTTAAGACCTTGACTGATTGTTTGGAATTTCTTATGTATCCAGATAGTTTCATATTTTACATGTTGCCAATGTTTTGATTGGTGATATGAGTTGTTGGTTTCTGTAATAACTATGATATCACATTCTACTGAGCTACAAAAGTTAAACCATGTTTCATGTTTATGTATTTCTCTAGTCCTTATATATTGAGTGTAATAACTTTTCAGATAGGTTTATAAAGGTGTTTATTTGTCTGTATGGATTCTATTGCATATATTGATAGGTGGGTGCTGTTATCTATTATTGTATTTGTTGAATTTTGAAAGGTTTCTTCTTGACTTGGTGGTAGTATTGATATTAGGTATTTCTTGACATCATTTGTTTTTGATATTTGAATTACTTCTTATTATTGTTGATTTGAAGAGGTTTGTGTATTTCCTGAGAAAGAGTCAATAATTGCATTATACATGTGATCCATATTTTGATCAAGTTTTTGCATGGATAATTGAATTCATTGTTATTGGATATGGATATCTTGATTGTTGTTAATGAGACCTCTTCTATTGTTGGATTGTCTTCTCTTTCATAATATAATATTGTGTCCTCTTCCATGTGTTTGCCATATTCTTCATTATAAGTCTCAAGATTGGTAATGTATTCTTTTAGGTCTACAATTTCTTCTTTAATTTGTGTGATTTCTTGTTTGATTTCATTGAGGATGTTTAGGATTTGTACTAAGTTGGATTGAGGTGGCTGTTCCATTGTTTTATTTTCTCTTGATATTTTAACTGCTGCAGCATAAGAGTCCAGTCTGGTCTTGATATGTTTGTTAGTTAAAGTTTTCCATCTGATTATTTTGGTGCAGCTGATCTGAATCTATTATAAAGCTTATCAAATCTATTTGCTTATTATGTATTATAACAGTTCTATTGTTCCCTTCTTTCTTTAATGAGGTATTAGATAACTAGATATGTTGCGCTGTCACATATTGTACAGAGTTTTGTGTCAATTAATTTTTATTCAGTTTAGATTTCACCCAGGGTGAAGTTTTGTGCTATTGCATTCTCTAAATAATTCTGATTGTTGAATCTTACTATAGCAAAATACTTGCATTTGTATGACATATATCTTAGAATATAACATGTTTTTGCTTTTGTTTGTTCACATACAAATTTGAGATTGAAGGCTGTAGTATTGAAAAGAAGATTAGTCAATTTTACTGCAGTGTTTCCATATGCTTTCATTTGATTTATGTCCCATTGTGCATCAAAAATCCTGATTGAGTCTAATCACAATAGAATACTCCACTTGTTGATTAGATCTTCTTTTAATTATCAATTTGAATATATAATAACTATTGATTGCCACATTTGTTGTATTGATATGGAGATATTGGTGATCTCTCTATATTTGGCAAATGTTTGTTATACATCTATAAATTTAGTGTTCAGAGGGATGTTTCATACTCTGATACTCCTTTTTTTATCAAGTTTGATAGATGTAAAAGCCATGTGTTCTAGATGTGCATCTTCTATATTAAGTAAGATGTGTTACATGCTTATTTTGCAGTGGGGTAATCGCTGAAAATGGCAATAATATGTTTATCTTCTCCTTTTCCTTTGCTATAGGTAGAGAAAAGACCATTGTAAAAGTTGTGGCTTTTAATTATATATGCAATTTTTTGGCTGGTTGTTTTTCCTGGAATAAGGGAAACCTTGATTCCTGTTTTGACTCTTTCTCTGCCAAATTTATTGGTACTGTCAATAGAGGTTCTTGGTCTAGGCTTGCTGAGTTTGCTTGCCATTCTCTTGGTTTTAGGTGTGGCCTCTTATCACATTCCTTTATTTTGTTAACTGTCCTTTATGCTGTTGCTTAATTTTTCTATCTCTATATCAGAGTTTCTATTATCAGATATAAACTTTAGGGTTTCTTGGTTGTTATTAGATCCAGAAGTTGAGATATCCATATTTTCTAGATTTTTGTTTTTAGAGAATTTGATTGGATTGTTTTCTCAACTTGTTCACTCTATAAGGATTGTATCTTGTTGTTTTGTTGTTTTGTCTCAGTTTTTTAATAGAAGTTGAGGGTTTGATTAGTGTCTAGATGTTGCTACAATTTATCTCTAGAGTTTTCTGGCTAGGTTTCTTTTCCTTTTTCTTTATTTTTTTTAGAAGATTATATTTCTCTGTTTGTATTTCTTTGCATAACAACCTTGTATTACCTTTAGCTAAGATATTTTTGTTATAGTTGAGTCTGCCCTGAACATATTACTTTTGTTATTCTTTTGGAGAACTCATCTCTCCGTTTATTTTTCTTCTTGGTTCACAAAATTGCCTAAAAAGGAAATTTAAAAAAAAAGATTTGCGTAAAAGATTTTTTTTTATTTTTTTTGTTATAATTTAATTAGTAATAATTATAATTAAATAACAATAATATATATATAATTTATTTAATAACAAGAATTTAATTAAAAATTAAATAATTATCAATAAAAAAACAATAAAAATTATATTTAAATATAAAAAATTTAAAATATTATTTTTGATTATATTATTATATCAAAATATTTTAATATTACTTATTAAATATATTATATTTTCAAATTTATACTTTATATTAAAGAAATTATAGTATATCAAATTTTTTTAAATTTTAAAATTATAAAAGTTTTACTTAAACATCTTATAATTTATTTATTTTTTTAAAATAAAATAAAAAGTTGATCAAAAATATTTATTATAATTGCAAAAGGAATTTTGTTTATTTTTGAAGATTTTATAAGGTGCTCAATTTTATTTAATAATATTTGTTTTTTTATATATAATTTCATTAGAAGAAAATCGATAGAAAAAAATTTTTTAATATAAAAAAAGTATTGTTTCTATATTTAAACATAAATTAGTATTTTTTTATTATCCTTATTACATCTCGAACAAAAGAAGTAAAAAAGATGATATTTTATGTAAATATTTTTTTGTAAAAACTGATTAAATAAGAGGTTTGTTCTAAATAGTTAAAGGTTTGATATAGTTTGTTGGAATTTTGTTTTTAAAATTATATTATTTTAATAGTATTATGATTTTCTGGCTTATGTGCATGTTGTTACTAAATAATATATTGAATAGTCAAATAGAAATAATTAATTAATTACTGTAGTATATTATTAGAATAATATACTATAAAAGTATACATCACTTTTATTTTTAATTAAAAAATCAAGTTCTAAAAACTTATTTTCCAAATTATTATTACCTTTCTTATAATTTTTATTATAGGTACTTGATCGATTAAATCAAGATATAACAATGACTCTTCCGAAAACTTATCGCATATTTGTTAATTATATTTGCCACCATAGTTTAATAATACGTGCTGTCTTTGTGTGAAAGATTGTCATTAAAAATCTATCAAGTATTTGGAAAAATTCGAAATATATTAGTTAAAAACTTTTGGATGATCTTTGAATAGGAAGTTAATCTGTGCTGAAGAACAAATCACAGTTGAATATTTAGGACGCAAGATTTTTTTGGTGACACCATCAAATAGTAATGTACTACTATGTATATTTTTAGCTTATACGATGACTTGCACATCTAATAACTTTTATGTAATACATTAGAGTTAAAGCAAGTTGCTGTTTCAAATTCTAATAGCATAAAATGAACCCTCCCGAATTTCCAAAAGGATTGATTGAGCACGAATTTGACTATGTGTTATTTGAGGATGCGGAGCTTATTTTAGAAACTCCGTTGAGTATTGTTAAAAAGGCTCGCCTGAAGAAACCCAATATGGACGTTGTTCTTAAATACATTAGAGATAATAAAGATGAAAGTGGTGATAAATATGAGAAGAATTTTGCCCGACAGGTATATACATTTTATGCCGAAATTTCTCTGAAGTATATAATTATTAAAATTGACAACAAATAGGTTCGAAATCTAAAGAAATTGAAATACAACGAAAACATTATCAAATTTATGGGAGTCACCAAAGGTATATTTTTTTCTATGGATATATATATAGTTCAATAATACTTTTGAAGTAGGCGGTTGATGACTCTGGATTATAATTTAATAGACCCCAGTCAGAAATTTCATTCTATCGTGCTTAAATATGTGTGCGGAAGAGATCTTAGAACACACTTGCAGATGAATTTCAAGAAGATTGAGTGGAATGTTAAAATAAGAATGGCCAAGGACATTGCGAGTGGTCTGAATTATATACACAATGAAAAAATTGTTCACGGTAATTTGGTATGTATGAATTAACATGTTAATCCAGTTTAATTTTCGTCATTGACGTGTATATGAAATCCCATCATATAATAGAACTGTAAAAATATATTAGTCGATGATGGTAAATTGATGATTATAGGCTTTGGGTCGTCTATATCCCTCGAAGAATGTGATAAAATTTTTATCGAGCCTGATAATAATACCATTGATGTTGATCCGGAAACGATGGCATATACGGATCCGCAATTTCTTGCGTCCCCGTCGGGTTACAGGAAAGACCTTTATTCTGATATTTACAGCCTCGGGGTATTATTTTGGGAAATATCAAGTGGAATGATTCCTTTTAGTAGTTTGAGTTACGAAACTTTGAAGAATCAACTCATATCTGGAATTAGAGAAAATATTATTGATGGGACTCCTGTTGATTATAAAGAGCTTTATTGTAGTTCATGGCATAAGATTCCTAGCAGCAGACCCTCCATTGGGGAAATTAACAAATATCTAGAAAAAATAGATACGGAACATGTGTATCAAAATTCTGAGTACATTCCGCGAATTTATCCACGAAAAAATTCTGATTCGGCCAAAAAACATGAAGCTTGTCTAACTGTTATTCAGGGATTACCTCAAAATCAGTATTTTTTTCTTAACTATCATCTGACAATTATTGGAAGGGATCATTCAAACCACATTATAACCAAAGACCAAGAAATTTCGAAAGAACATGCAAAAATAACAAATGATAATGGAAAAGTATCAATCATAGATTTAGGGTCTTTATCTGGAATTTTTGTAAATGGAGATAAACTTCAGTCTGGTGAGACTCGCGCTTTAGAAAAAGGGGACTTAATTAAAATGGGACGCTGTATTTTTCAGTATCTTTCTGCTGGGGAATATGAAAACCGCCTGGATCCTAAATTACAGATTTATAATGCTGCTTACTTGAATGAAATCTTAAAAAGAGAATTTAAGGAGGCCAATGAAAAGGGAACTAATTTAAGCTTAATTTTCCTCGACATAGATCACTTTCGAGATATTAATAACAATTGTGATCATTATGCTGGCGATTACGTTTTGAAAAAGTTGGTAGATTTAATTGAATCTTGCATTATCACTGTGGAGGATATTTTTGGACGATTTGGCGGTGATGAGTTTATTATAATAAAGAATTCGGACACCGAAACGGCCAGTAAAGTTGCAGAAAAGATTAGGGCATCCATTGAAAATCATTCGTTTAAATATGGAGAAAAAAAATTGAAGGTTACAGTTAGTATTGGAGTTGCAGGGGCAAATTCAGTAGAATCATGTGAGGACTTACGTAAAATTGCTGATGAAGCTCTATTAAAGGCCAAGAGACAAGGTCGAAACCAAGTAATAGTATGGGAAATGGAATTTAATAAGTTACCCGACCCGGGCAGCTCAAAAGTAAGTGTTTAATGAAACTTTTGTAGGTCATTGTTTTTATATTAGGATTAGATAAATAATATTAGTGACGGCGCAAATGATGTAGAATTGTTGCGCGCGTTACTTCATGGAGTTAGAATTATCTTTGATTTTTGATTTCACTAATTTTCAGATATTTGCAATTATAAAATGTTCGTATTGTTTAATCGCTAACGTATTTACATGGTTGCTTTTATTTTTAGAATTTAGACGAAAACTTCTTTCTTCCCGAACTTTATGACAACCTATTTCCAACGAAAGTGGAGTCGGGTAAAATTCTAAAAGATATAACATACGAATTAATCGAAAACTTATTAGATCCTCCAAGTCTACACAAGTTTAAAATTCTAACCGAAGATTATGATGTTCAACTTTCTTCAAAGGTATTGATAGATGCTTTAGAGAAACTATCGGATGTTTCGGCATACGGAAAGTTCTACGACAAAAATACTAGCTCTCGTTTGGAATTACAACTTAGAACCTATGCTGTAACATTAGAAAGAATATATTACTCTAAAATAGTTATGGCGCCGGAATTCCTAGATACTTTATCCAAAAATCTAATAAGATTTGCCGAAATTCATTATCATTTTGAAAGGGCGATCGGGAATGGCAATTTTCATGATAGCGGAAATGTTCAAATATATTCGTTTAACTACAACATTAATTTTCTTCTAATCCATATAAGAGACACTTTACTTAATATAAGGAATGAGGATAATCCTTCGTTGAAATTTGTAAGGTGGGCAAAGAGCTTTATTATGAGAACTATAAGAGGAGATGCAAAGTTAAATGTGACACTGTCACCACCATTCACATGTCCTGTTTCTAAATGGTATGTTACTTGGCGTGAGTTGCTGACAATTGACAACATTCTGATGGATATAGATGATGATCAAAATAATTCTTTGCTCAAGTATCGAGAATTAATGATGTTAGAGTTTATTTGGCGACGATTGTTTGATGAATGGTCTATATCATTAAAAGCAAAAGGCGAAATTTCAAATGAAAAGTCATTCATTAAGATTATATCTGGAAATGAACCTATTTATTTTGCAAATTTGTTATGGTTTGGGGCACTCGATCTAGCGCAGACCATCATTGATAGAACTTCAGAAGAAATTACCTTATCTTTTTGCTACTACATGTGCCTCGAATCATTACAAAGATCTCAAGATAATTTTATAATATTTAAGTCTTTGGAAATATTGTTTAGATTATTGTATAAAAAACCAAGCATATTCGGTGATATAATTAAAATGGAAATAGAGAGCTATAAGAAACAATCGCTCAATACAAACGAAAGTATCGACATGTTAATAAAAAGGATTGATGAGAAGGTTAAGCACGACATCTACAGGTTTTCAGTTGATCAAATTAAAGACGACAAGGAAAAGAAATTGAGATGCAAAAATGAGTTATCGGGAGAATTGAAATTGCTAAATAATATTGCCGAAACACTGACTTGTCCTATAACAAAAGATATATCCGGAAACTTTAGTATTTTAAGTTGTGGACATTTAATTAGTAAGTTCGTAGTCGATGAATGGAAAGAAATGCTGAAAATTGAAAAACGGGAATTTGAGTGTCCATTGTGTCATACTTTATTAATACAGGGGACCGTACTCACTATTTCCCAAAATGCTACTCTCGAGGGTATTCGTGGAAGATTAGAGGAAGTTGGTTATAATGTGTCATCGAGTCCTTCATGTAATATTAAAGATGATCCGTCCTGTTCGGATTATATGGAACGTGAAGCAGATGAACAGGAAAATCATTTGGGAGCTATTATTTGGTATACACGTGTATTAGAAAGACACACGAATGATTATTTAATAATATGCAAGAGAGCAAGTCATTCAGAAAAACTTAAGCTGTATTTAAAAGCACTCGAAGATTTAGGAAATGCAATTGAATTGAATCCCAAAGTATCATTAGCTTATGAACGCAGAGGTAAAATTTATTATCATATCGAGAAATTCGATGACGCATTAAAGGATTTTAAGAGTGCCTTGAAAATTGAACCAAATAACTTGTCAGTATTAACTATGTGTGGAGAGATTTATTTTCTATTTAATCAATATAACGAATCATTAAAGTACTATAGTCAAGCAGATCTGATCAGTTCAAATAGTGCTGAGATACTTTTTTGTTTGGGAAAGACCCTATATGAATTGAAATATTTTCAATCATCTTTTTTTCATTTCTGTAGATATTTAAAAATTAATATATCCAATGCCGAAGTATTATTAAAGTACAAATTGCACGAGTTGAACTTTTCTGATAATAAACTGGGTGACTTGATAGGAGAAGCATTGGCTAAAGCTCTTTGCAAGAATTCTTCTCTGACCAATCTGAAACTCGGAGGAAATCAGCTGTTTTACCTAACGGGAAAAGCACTAGCCAAAGCTCTATGCATTAATACCACTTTGTCTGATTTAGATTTAGAACGCAATAAATTAGGGGAGTGTGCGAGAGAGATGTCCGAAGCTTTAACCAAAAATACAGCAATTACTAGTTTAAATCTTTCAGATAATCAATTAGGTTGTTCTGGTGGAAAGTTATTTGCTGAGGCTCTATGTAAGAATACTACATTGAAAAATTTTAATTTGGCTAATAATCAACTCAACTACTCAGGATGTGAGACATTTTCTAAGGCTTTATACGAGAATAAAACATTGACTGTATTGGATTTAAGTCAGAATGGAATGGGAGACTCGGCCGGAAAATTACTAGCCGAAGCTTTGCGCATGAATTTCGCCTTGACCAAATTAGATATTAGTTGTAACCAGTTAGGAGATTTGACCGGACTAGCGTTAGCTAATGCATTATGCGAGAATTCCACACTCACTCATTTGAATTTAGCCAATAACAAATTAGGTAGTTCTACAGGGAATGCACTGGCCAAAGCATTATGCAAGAACGCCGCAATCACTAATTTAAACCTTCGTGAAAACAGAATAGGAGATTCTGCAGGAAGTGCAATGGCCGAGGCATTATGCGAAAATAATACTGTATCTCATTTT
>CAJVPT010001841.1:0-19700 GCA_910592055.1 Acaulospora colombiana | reverse complement strand
GCTATTAACAAGAATGACAACAAACAATTTGCTCAAAAACCAGGTACAAAAGCAAGATAGAACAAAAGGTAAAAAAATACCAGATCTAGGAAACTCTACTGTAGAACAATGGAAGAAATTCAAACTCTGGATAGAACACAAGCTTCCAAAAATTGATGCACAGATTTCCTGGCATGAAACTGAGAACAGCTCTCAAGAACTTGAAAAGACTTGATAGGAACTTGAAACCATAATCATTAAGGGTACATACAAGTGTCTCAAGAAGAAAAGAGTCTACTCTACTCCCAACAGAAGAAAAGAAGTTAAGATGTGATCAAAATTCCAAAAAAGGATTTCGAAGTCTACAGAAAAGCCAATAAGATCCACTTTCTTCTAAAGAAAATCCAAGTTAATTAGGATATGAAGACCATAAAAGACATAGAAAATATAGAGAAGGCCATTCAGAATATACAAGGCACTTATGAATCTCTTGATGAAGAACTAACATCTTCTCAGTCACAAGAAGAGATCTTAGAGCAATTGGAGAAAATCACTAAGATAAAACATACTCTCAGAATAATATGCAAGAAAAAAGAAAGTCTTTATATCAGAAACCAAATCAAGGAGGCTCTGAATAACAGATGTGATGATCTTAGATCCAATCAGAAACAGATGCTGGGCTCAGTCTTAAACTGTAAAAAACTAAGAATTACATTAGATCGGGTGCTAACCACAAATTAGGAAGGGAAAAAATACATTGCTACTAACCCTCAAACTATTAGAAGCAAGGTTGAAGAATATCACAAAAGGGTGTTCAAAAAGAGAAATGTCAACTTCGAGAATCTAGACCTCTCTTGGAAAAAAGAATACCAATCCAAAGAATGGATCGACCCAACATGGTATTTATCTTTAATAGAAGAAATCAATGTAGAAGAGCTCGAAGCTACTTTACAATTTCTTCCTAATAACAAGGCTGCTGGCCCCTTATACATCAGCTACAAAATACTCAAACATTTAAAGATTAAAGGAAAAGAAACTTTATGTCTTCTTTTTAATAAAGTTTTAAGCACAGATCAAATACCAAAGAAATGAAAAAGCAGCAATATCTATCCAATTCCCAAACCCAAGCCTTATAAATATGATCTAAGCAATACAAGACCTATCATTCTTTTAGAAACAACTCGAAAATGTTTTATTAAGATCCTTACCAACTGACTATCAGCTATTTGCAAGCAATACAAAATATCAAAAGGACCCAACTTTGCTGGGTTACAGGAAGAAAGTACAGCAGAGCCTATCCATCTGTTGAACAACATTTGTGAAGAGATTAGAGAAAAAAAAAAAGAGCTATAGATTCTATTTCAAGATACTGCAAAGGCATATGATACAATATCTTTGTATATGCTTGAAAAGGCCATAGATTGGATTTGAATCCCTACAACCATTAAAAAGCTCATAATAGATCTCTTCAAAGATAGAAGCTGTATTATTATCCTTTCCAATGGACTATCTAATTCAATAGTGGCTGGGGATGAAATAGATCAAGGAGAAACAATTTCTCCATTATTATGGAGAATCTTCTATAATCCACTTTTATGTAAGATCCAAAACAACAGCAACTTGGGTTATTCCATGGAAGAAGAATGGTCTCCCAACTTTAGTAAACTTGAAGAGAAGATGAAGCTCTCCTTAAGGTAGGCTGTAATTGCCTACATGGATGACATGACCTGGATTGCCAAATCCAAGGAAGACCTGGAAAAGATCCTGGAAGAAGTGAAAAAGTTCTATATAACAAATGACTCTCAGATTAATATAGAGAAGTCAATCCTTCTTACTATCAACCAAAATCCACAAGTCCCTAGGACAGTTCAAGCTGAAACAGAGAATACTATAGTCCCTGAAATCAACAAGGAGGACTAGGCTAAATTTCTTGATATTTGGTTAGAATCGTAACAAAAAAATCAGGACACTATCAGTCTTATAAAATCAGAGATCAGAACAGTAGTTCAAGCAATAACCAAGAAAAAGCTGATAGAAAAACATGCCCAATACGTTATCAATAGGATCCTGATTTCAAGAATAGAATATGAACACAATATACATACCTGAGTAAAAAGACATGTAATAATCTCACAGCCATATTTAGAAAAGTATTCAAGAACAAGGCCCTAGTTTGTGAAACAATCCCAAACAGTTATATTCACAACAAAGGAATATATAGTCTCAAAAATATCTGGAAGATACAGCTAGAAAGTCACATACCTGCACTTTTTTATTAGCTTAACAATAATGAGGCCCCTAGTATTGCTATCATAATCAGACTGAAACAAAGCCAAATCAAATGTTAGGAGCCAGGCAATATTCTAAGCAATCCTATCAACTCTTTCAAGTTGACGAAAAGAAACTTGGCAGCTATGACACTGGCTTTGGTAAATAACATACAAGTCACTTTTTAAAGTTGGAGATGGAAAAATATATTCAATTATCAGGTAGGTATCTTATCAATCAAATATATACTGCAAGAGGATAGAGAATATGAAAAAGCCATTCTATCACTACAAAAACACAAGATCATATTTCTAGATCAACTCATAAATACTACCACAATGACACTCAAGGAATGGAGAGCAGTTCAAATCCTCTATAGCAAATGCAAGAGACCAGTTTCCTCCTAGTACAAAAAAGTGAAGGAAAAAACAACAGTAAATCAAGGTCTCCTACAAAACTCTCTACATGGGCTTGAATTAACAGTTTATAATATACAAACTGAGATATTCCCAACAAACCCAGATAGAAGGAAGATTTACTGGGCAGTCCAGGCTAATACTTCAACAGATACATGGGGAAAAACAACATCCATAAACAACAAAACCTATTTCACTTCATATTAGCTAGTATACGATCCTACTAGTAACAATACTCATTTTCAACTAGACAGTATTAAGCAGCTGTTAAAAGTAGTCCTGTCACTGATTCACTTTCTTCCACAGTTTAATTGACATAATAATCTAAGAAAAAGGAAACAAATACTTCTGCCAGGAAACTCTACAGACTGGCAAACAAATGTATTTTAGCAAACAGTGGTTCTACCAACTTTTAGATCAGTCGAAGTAGAGATTCAAGTAGAAGACTGGGATATCACACTAATAGAAAAAACCATACAAACAGAAGAATATAAAGATGAACTGAAGAGCATTTTGAAACATAACAAAAGGAATATGGCTGATAAACTTACATTCTACATAGATGACTCTTATAAAAAAGGGACAACAGATGGTGAATTTGAAATGGGTTTAGCTTGGATCATGATAGAGGAAGGCAAAATAGTTAAACAGTTCTCAGCAAAAGCTGTTACATGGCCATCAGCAACCAGAGTTGAAATATTAACTATTCTTATTGCACTGTATACAGTCCCCCGAAATACAATAGTTACGATCTATACTGACTGCAACACTGCAGTCAAAGTATGGAAATCCATCTGCTCACAAATAGAGACATCTACAAAAAGATGGACAAATATCACTAACTGGTCACTTTGAAGTAAGATCAAGGACCTAGTAAATAAGAAAGACTTGAATTTAGAAATCCTAAAGGTCAAAGCTCACAGAATCAATAGATTCAACAATCAAGTAGACTTACTTGCTAAACAGGCTAGACAGAAGAATCCAATAACTTGGCATCAGCTACCAGAGCTAGGAAGAGTTCTCACAATAGTAGTATAGGAAGAGCATACAATAAAAATTGGTATCAGAGATTTCATTAAGATATTCAATAAGAAAAAGATTGGATTAGACTGGACAACACAGAAACGGATCCAGGATTTTTGGATCCAAAATAATAAGATTATAGACCAGCCAACCTTCTGGAACTAGTTCAATCCAACCAATACCTTCGATACCTTTTTCAAAACCAATAAAGACAAAAGTTTCTTAACTAACTTAACTTACAATGAACTTCCAATCTTACAGATCCTTAAAAAGAGGAAACCAGATGTATATACCACAACTACTTGCCTAGCTTGTGAACTGCAAGAAGAGACACTAGGATATCTTTTTGAATACCCAGTTACTAGGAAAACTCGAAAAAACTTATAGCAGAAGGTAAACAAAAAGATCAAGAAACTTATCAGTAAAGAAATAAAAGACAAGAAAGAAGTTCAACTTAACATAAGTGACTGGATAGACAAATGGTTAGAAGTGATCCAAAAATCTAACAAGGACCTTTTCAATATCATCTGTAAATATATGAAAGAAAACAAGATTGCCTCCTTGAAAAAGTATCTCAAAGAGCAGCTTAAGATCCCATCAAAAAACACATAGTATATAATCGATAAACTCTGTCAAAAGATGAGAGCAAACTTTAAAAAGAAGATCTGGAATACTCGTTGTGCCAAAGTTATAGAATGGGAAAAGAAGCAAAATATTACAGAAGAGGATAAAAGAAACAAGAGGTCCAAGTCTAGACCTGACGAACAGACCGAACAAGATCAAAAAGAATTACCATTACCTCCAGAGAACTCAAACCTGGAGGACATTAAAGAAATAGAAGGAAAGAAGTATACAGCTATTATCAAGGATTGGGTTTGCCATAGAATTAAGTGGTTTGGCTTTTAACTGCAGACAAAACTTAGAATATCTACAGTAATGACCTATAGGTAATGATTTTATTAATTAGAGGAATTATCCAAATTGGTAAAAGAATGAAATATTATTCCCTAGGTTGCATTTAGAGAAATAGTTTTTTTGATGATGAGTGAGTTAGTATGTGAAAGTCACAACAATTTGTAAATACCTAATATATATATAATAAAGACACGCCATATTGACCTGACTGTGGGTTAAAAAAAAAAAAAAAAAAAATTAATCAATCAAAATTTTTTCTAAGAGAATAAAAATAGTTAATGAGAAAAGAAAATAAACTTTTTTATCATAAAAAATCACACTTAAAAGATAAAAAGATTTTTAGATATTCTATAGTTAATTCTTTTTTTAAAAATTTTTTTCTTATTATTGATAATAAGGATATATTTAACTTTTCATGATTATCAAAAATCAAATTTTTTAATCAATAAACAAGTAGTAGCAATCCTTGAAGATACTTTTCAAGTTTTTTAAAGATAAAAATAAAACTTTATTATCTAAAAAGTCAAAAACTTTTTTGTATGTAATCAAAGGATTATTGGAATGAGTTTTTCGAGCAATATTATCGATCTTCCCGTAATTTACTTAATCATTAGTATTTAGTTTAAGAATATCCAAATTGGAGTTTATTTACTGAAATCGATTAATCAATGTTTTTTAGATAACTTATTTGTAATGCACCAAAAATAAAATAAAATAAAAAAATAAAGAAAAACCGATGTCCAAATGTAATATTAGAGAATACGAGAAAAAAAAACACATCAATAACCCTAAGAAAAATCGATTCCTCTAGAAAACAAACAAAAAAAAAATATGAAAATAATTTCAATCTATCCGCTAACCAAACATAATTATATTCGTTAATTTATGATTACATCGTAATAATATGAAATAATTTACGCAAATGGATTGACAGCCAAAACCTTAATAACTGGCGGGCTCTTTTTACAATCCGCAGTAATTACAACATTAAGATGGGAAAGCTCTCGAATAATCTGAGAGTTGGGAATGGAGGGGTCTACATCTATGGGTAATTGTGGAATTTCTGCAATTTTAACAATTGGAGGGGAAGCCTTCAGAGGTGAAGCGTTTATAAGCGAAGTCCGATCGAATGAAGCGTTTTCGGGGCGTTGGATGTGTGTTGCAGGAGATTCAATGGTGGGCATTGCTGAAACATCAGTAACGGGTATATTATCGTCAATATTATCATTATCAACATCCTCATCATCGCTGACGTGAGCATCTTCATCCTCAAGATCATCATCGTCACCAATATCATCGAATAATCTATGCTCATCTTCAATACGAATACTGGTGATACCCATCATTTCATAGTGATAATCATCGTTCACGTCGGCAAGCAATGCGTCCTCGTCGACATCTAAACCCTCTTCTTCATCCTCGCCAACTCCGTAGTCTTCAGAAATTGGTTCAAGAGAACTAACCCCCGGCTTCCAGTACAAAATAAGTTGACCAGTTTCTTCATTAAATACAAATTTTTCTAATGGAAGTTGATCCAAGTGAACGCGTTTTTCGATGCCAAAAACAGGAACCAAGACATCAAACGCATGATCTTTTACTCCTACCACAATCGCTTCGCGTATCACAGGACCTTGCTGAACAGTTAAATTATTGAGTAGAACGCAGAGGAAAAGATGATTGCTTTGTTCTTGGGCGTTCCTAGCTGCTTCCTTTTTGACATTACAATATTGTGCAGTTTTTTGAACCGTATCTTTGTCGAGGTAAAAGCGTTTTTCTAAATCATTGGAAGGACCAGGATTTAAATCGATGGTTTTAATAGATAAATTAAGTAAATATGGATATATGAGAATATGCATTACCACCAGACAACGCGGCTTCAAGCATACGGTGAACAAGAACGTCGGCGTAGCGGCGAATAGGGGAGGTGAAATGAGTATAGAGAGGAACATTTAAAGCATAATGATGATATTTCACTATGTCCAAGGTTCCGGTACAAAAATATTTGGCTTTTTGCATTGGCTTGATCGCAAGAAGTTTCAAAACCTAAGAACGTTTATGGTATATTGTTAATTTTCAGATAGTAATGCTTTTGTTTAAACAAATAGCTTCATACTTCTTTAGCATCTTCATCTTCGACAGCATCAAGAGACCTTTGCAAAGCTCCAGCAGAACTGGTGTTAATATTATATCCTAATCTTTCGGCATGCTCGACAAAATCATTCTAGATAATTAAGGTTGATTTTCATTAGTTACTGAACAACAAAAATTTAATTTACATCAAACGCATAAACATACAAGTCGGCGTTCGATTGGTACGGCGTGACGCCTGAGCAAGGCTTGTTCAGGGAAAGCACTAGATATCTTCTGCGCAACGCTTATATTAGCGAGCAACATGAATTCTTCGATGAGGCGATTAGCATCCTTGGATTCATACACATTGCATTCAAGAGGGAGATCATCCTCATCAAGATCAAATTTTAAGCTGATAGATCCCAATGACAGTGTTCCACGTTTGTGGCGATGTTCACGCAGGCGTTGAGAAAGGCCCTTTTACACATCGGGAAGAAAAAGTTGAAATAATTTAGACGGATAAACTAAATAAGGAAATTATAACGCTGTGACTTACATGAAAAACTTTGATATCGGCTTCAATTTCGTTGGCCACGTATTCATTATGAATTTCGACTTCAGAATTTAATGGATTTCCTTCGATTACCGATTGCACCTGGTCATATGACAATTTTGCGCAAGATCGAATAATGGTTCGGCCATACCAAGTCTCTATACTTTTACCTTCGGGTGTCATTTTCCAAATAACAGAGAATGCAAATCTAATGAACGAACGAATGAACGAATGAATGTAGAAAAGTGTAAATATTGGAAAATGCCTTAAAGGTAAATAGGTAATACCAAAACATTTAATTACCGATCGACTCCAGGATTCAAACTGCAAAGTTCCTCAGAAAGTAGGGAAGGGAGCATGGAAACCGATTTTTGTACGAGATAAACTGTGGTTGCTCTTTTACGGGCTTCACGATCAAGGGGACTATTTGGCTTTACAAAATGACTCACATCTGCAATATGAACACCGATCTCGAAATTACCGTCAGGTAAACGAGAACAAGAAATGGCGTCGTCAATATCTTTTGCGGTAGAAGGATCGATCGTGAAAATTCTGATGGAACGCAGATCTCGACGTAATTCGATGTCCTTTTCACTAATATTCCATGGAATAATGGGAAGACTCTTTGTTATATTTTCACCAAATTCTTCGGATGTTACATTGTTGTCCTTAAGAAGAGCCTCGGTTTCAACGTCTACGCTGCCGATTTCGCCGAGCTGAGTAACCAATGTACCGAAGGGATGAAGAGAGGTAATCGGCCAACGTTTGATGCACGCCTTTGACGAAAAGAGCAAGAGTTTTTTTTTATGCATTAGATGACTTTTGAAAGGATGATATGATCGCCAGGAAAAAAAAGTCAATGTAACTCACGACAAACAGTTGTTGTGAATAGGATTGATGGTTTTCAACAAAATCGCTAGGAGCTTGCTCGGTCGGAATGGCAATCAGAGGGACACGTTTATCGGTCTACGTAGAAATCGTACTCAATCATGAATCTTTATAACTCATCATTCGTCATACACTTCCATTGCCGAACCTCATCGCTTCTTTTTTTTTTTTTTTTTTTTTTTTTTGTTACATATGCGTCGTAAAGAGAAACTTACGAGGAATCAACGGGTGATGTGAGATAATATAGGTACTTGCAAGGAATATCAGATTTTTTATTTTTCAAAGTTCTCGAAAAATATCTCACACCATTTCTCGATCTCTCGTAAGTTTCCCGCTACGTTATTTTTTTAATAAAAAAAAAAAAAAATGAGGATTCTGCAATGCATATTAAACTACTAAAGCCATACCGGTTTGAACCAAACAATCTTTGGGCGCTCATTTTTTTCATCTTTCCTATCATCTCGGGTGTCTTCTACTCTCGGTTCAATACCAGCAGCTCTTTCTTCAGCTTCTCTCCGAGCCTTCTCGGCGGCTTCTCTTTCTTTGGTCGCAGTCGAGGATGGTCTCAGGAGAGCGAGTGTGCTACACGGCATATCAAAATTAATGAATCAATGCTGCACACGGATCTACATAAAACACAGATTTTCAAAAAATTAATTTACCCGGAGAAAAGTTGTCCTGGCATTCTTTCCATAACTGCCACCACGTGACCACAATACTTTGGTCTTTGTTCATCGGTGACAATGTCATCATCTTCGAAGAGCAGCAGACCCTGACCTTCAACTTCGACATCATCCTTCTTTTTATCAACTTTCTTTTTGTCGATTCCGGCACTTTCTTCTTTCTTCCTTTTCTTCTCTTCTTTCTCTTTCTTAGTCTGCCACACTTTTTCGGGATCTAACAACTCCACTGCAACCACATCGCCTTCCAATGCACGATTTCTATCCTTAGAACCACAGATATAAATGTCCGCATCCAAGGACTCGGTGGTCACATAAGCATCGGATCTATTACGCTTGTTGATTCGTAAAACACCGGACACAAGTTGACCCGATTTTAAGAGTTGAGGGAGATTAGCTTGCGCTAGGTAAGGGGCGAAGAGAGACTTCCTTGTTTGATTGCCGGAATTTTGTTGGTTCTGCTGTTGTTTCTTCTGGATTGCGCCAAATTTGGGGGTTAACGGAAAAGGTTGGAAAGGTTGAGCTAAGGCAGAAAGGGGCGAGGCAGCTGAGTGTTATTGGAATGACAAAGAAGTGCATTGCATTCATTATTTTTACAAGAAGCCAATGACTTAGGTTTTTGTCGACGGCAAACAAATTTTGATCAAGTCAAAACATTTTATACCGTCGGTTACATTTTACCCATTCGTTATCGTAAAATTGTGACTTACTTGTTCGCCAGTTACTTTCAAAGTTTCTGGAATTGTTGCGGCGATGACCTTTCGCGTCTGCCCCGGTGGATCGACTTTGACTCTTTTCAAGTTCTTTCAAAACATCCTTGCTACCATTGAGAGCTACACTGTGTCGTCGATTGTGTGTGGGAATATTATTGACTTTACTAACGGCAGCCGGTGAAGAAGTCATCGACAATGTATGACCAAGGGATTGATGACGGCGATGAGTTTTCTTGGAAGCTGATGGTTGCTCATCGGAAGGTTTCCTGAAGTCGAATGGGGACCTTGGTGAATCCAATTCTTGCTTTTTGTCGCCAGTTTGTACCGCATCATCCAAATTAAGGGGCTTTTTGTTATTTTGACTTTTTTTACGCCGAGCCTTCCTTTCCTCTTCGGTCTCATCGTATTCTTCACTCTTATCAGTTTCTCTATCTTTCTGGGTTTTTCCTTTGTCTAGACTCATACGCCTCAAGGAAGAAATAGTGTCTTGCAATGCATTTTCAATATTCATGGGTTTGCCGTCTTCAGAGTCGGGAATCGGCTTCAACGAGGCAGTCACTGGTGTTGTCAGAGGAAAAGAAAAGGACACGGAGGCTCCCTTCTTGTGTTGCTTCACAGGAGCGCTGGGCCGCTTTCCTCCACTTGCTGCACTCGATTCGTGTCGTTTGTGTTTCGAAGTGGGATCAAGGGAACTCTCATCTGATTTTTGGGATTTGGTGGGAACCGCCGGCAAATTTTTGAGGCTAGCAATAATTTGTTGTAGAGACTCTAAGGCCTCGGACTTGTTTTCAGAATCATCTTTGCTACCTTTAATTTTGCTGTTACCATTCTTAGCGGTGACACCTTGAAGTTCCCCGACATTGGCCATAGATTTACCGCGGCGATGAGAGGACTTATCAACGTTAGTATTGCCGTTATTGGGACTTTTATTCTTATTGGACAAATCCGGTGTGTTTGCAGTTGACTTACGACGTTGATGAGAGACACCCTGTTTATCATTCACATCCAACAGCTCCGCCTCCTTACTTTTGGGTTGATCCAACCCATCCGAAGAGGGTGTACGAATCTTAGCACCCTTCTTCTCCTTCTTCTTTTTTTCGTCAATGTCATTTCCATTGTCATCAGAAGCGACAGCGGGCTTGTTTCCTTTTGTTTCTTTATTTTCGACCTTGGATGGACCTTTCCAGCCCTGCCGACTTTGCTTCTTGCGTGCAACGGATTCCTCTTGTGAACCCTCGTTTGTTATGGGCAATGCTTCAGCAACGATAGATGAGGACCCTGTAGCATTCATATTTGTATTCGTTTCGCTCGACATGGTTGTGTCAAAAAGAATAATCTTTTCCGAAAATAGGTCGTAATATATCTTATTTTATTTTCTTTTTATTATATTAGAAAAGGGAGTGTCACAACCAGGTTCAGAGATTAAGGAAAGAACATTTGGGATAGACACAAACTATGAAGGACGTCACGAGAAAAAGACTTCGAAAAGAATCACGAAAGTATGTGCAAGGACCAAAACAAGAGGTGGAGTTGAAAGGAATATGTTATCTCCTTGAATGTGACACTTTGTCGGAACTCGTCGGATTTTAGGATGTTATTATACCATTTGCCTTGTAAATACAATTGGTTGGCACAGTAAATCGCCCCTATAAATGTCCTTGCAACATGGCGTACGCATAAGTTATTAACTGTCATTTCACAAATTACTTATATAGAATATTTATTATATTTTTTCGGCGACAAAAAACTAGGAATAGATTGTTTATAACAAATAAGGAATTGTTTTAATTATTTTTAATGTTACAATTATAAATTATATTTTTAATATGCATTATTTTAAAATATACAGTTTGATGCAAAAGTCTTTTGATGAATATTATACAAACTAATATATATAAATTTAACTTTTTAAATATAGTTTTATATATAATTTGTTATAAAATAATATATAACTTATAATATTTATATAACTTAATATATTTTTTAATAAAAATTTAATGTCCTCTATTATATAAAAAATAATAATAAATATAGGTTTTACTATAATAAATTTTTATAAAAAGTTAATTATAAAATTAAAAAAAAATTTTTTTTAAAATTTTTTATTAAATACAAATAATTATTTTACAATTAAATTATATTTTTATTATATAAAATTAATTTTAAAAATTTTTGATTTTATTATAATATTTATATACAAATTTAAAAATATTTAACTATTTAATTTAATTTATAAAGAATAAAAAAATTATAAAAAAATTATTAAATTGTTTGTTTTTATTTGATAAATCTATTTATTAAAATAATTTTAATAAATTTTTAAACCTGTAGATTAATATCATAGTTGTAGTACTCCTAAGTCATCATATACTATTTCTGAATTCAATATTATTGCAAGACAATATCATCTAAGTCTAGGTAGTATAGAAAAATTCTATCCATTTTATAATAATAATTATTGTCACCTGTGATTAAAATCTCAAGATACTTCAGCTAGTTTTAGTACTGAAGTCACCTTATTACAAAATAGATTCCAACAAGTTTTTATAGATAGATTGAAATCTGTATATTATAAAAAGCTAGTAGAGCTTAGATATATTAGTTAGAAAAAGATCTCTATTAAAATTGATATCCGTTTAAGACTCCATATAGTTATCCTATAAATATACTATAATAAGTTATATAAAAAGGATTATCAGTAGAACAAGATGATATCTAAAACTTCACATGAATATTTCATAAATATATTGTAATAAATATTGTAAAAAAAACATTCAATGGGATAAGATATAAAAGGGATCCTATATTACAGTTTCGGGATTTGTAGATTATTATTTGTAAAGGTTAAGAAAAAGTAATATTGATATAGATAATTAGATAGTTGGACTTCTTTGACAACAAATCACATTGGCAAGCTAATAATCTGAAAATGAATTTACATTGACTATATTGTAAATAATATTTATTCTTATAGATATTTTTAAGATATATATAATCAGGTGCATATTATATATAGCTGAAACTTTTTGTATAAGCGTACAATATCCATATACAATTGAGTTTTATTACCTTTAATAAAAAAAATAATAATAATAAAATTTTTTTAGTTTATAATATATAATAAAAATTTGAATATTATAAAAAATCAATTTTTTATTTTTAAATTAAATATTTATAATATTTTTTTAAAAAATTTTAAATAATCTGATTTTTTATATTTTAAAAAATATAAATATAAATTTTTATTATTTATTAATTATTTTTTTTTTTAAGTATCCATAGTCAAATTAGATTTTTTTTTTTTTTTTTTAATAATCTGCTGTTAGATTATTTATATGTACTTTATTAAACATGATGTAGGCTATATTATTTACAATGTCACTAAAGTTAAAATGCTAACTTGCTTGTCTTAGTTTATTGTCAAATTCTAAGTACAACTTTAGGAATAATTTATCACTCCGTTTATAGTTTGGGTGAATACCCTTCTACTATAAACATTATTGCCTGCAGTCACTACTACAGTCCATAGTCAGATTAGATTATTAGTTAATTAATTTTTTTTTTTTTTGATCAGCTCAATCTTTGATTAGCTTTTATTAACTTTAAATGTGATATTACATTTGTATTATCTACTTTAGAGCTAACTACAAATTTAGAAACAATGCTAGCATGTATGTTTAAAAGATATATGCAAAGATTCCTCCAATTCAGATCTCCTATAGGGATCTTCGTGGTCTGTTGCCTCCCATGTAGGGAACTAACTTGCCGGGGCCAAGTTAGTAACTATATTCCTTGTAGTTGTTATCAAGGAAGGGTAACCAAAAAAAAAAAAAAAGGAAAAAACACCAAAAAGCTACCAGGCAATGACTTAGATTTTCTTTACTATCGACCATCCACTGAAGCTTCCACCATGAAACTACCAATACCTACAAATTATCTGCCGGGGTGTTGTGTCTTAATCTTTGAGAGAGTGTGTGGTTGTCTTACTTGGAAGGGGCAGAGAATAGTTTCAGAGTTCCATGCTCTACCTAGGGGATTACTCATTCAAAGAACCTGGCAGGACCTATGGCTAGGAGGATACCTTAAAACCTTTGGAGGGATTGTTGACCTGATTCTAAAGATAATACTAGCTTCAAGCATACGCTGCTTATTTAAGAAGGTGCAAATCTTCCGAAGTTGGATTAAGTCTTTAGGGGATCTACCAATCTGGCAAAAGTTTTTATTTGAGTTCTCTCACTAGGAGTAAGATTGGTGGGTACCACTAGCGGCCTTAAGAGACCGTGCTTGAGGGGAAGTTGTGTTGGAGTTCTTGGTATGGTTCTTCAGTTTGTGGTCCTTCCACAAACCATGGATCAGAAGTAAAAAACCCACCGGCCGGGGAAAAAGTTTCTGTCCACCTTGTTTGTTTTTATTTATTTAAAAAGAAAAACAAATCTTTACCTATATGTTTGAGCTGCAAAAATCTACTTGGCTACTAAGAGTAGGTGACTCCAATACCAAAAATGATTGGAGTGTCTTGTAACCTTTACCATGGTTGGATGGACTCTTTCGTTTGAATTTCCACTGATGTAAGAGAGAGCATGCACTGTATTCACCCGCACCAAGGCATATATCTTATTGTGGACCTCAGGTTCTTATGGAGCTGAGGAAATGCATTCAGACATGTGAGATGGCCACTAGAAGCTTGTTTATCAATTTTGCCCAACGTGTTTCACGTCAGCCAATCAGAGTTGGTGAGATCCGTGCTACCCAAAATTTCAGGGTCAAGTTGAGGTAGGCAAAATTCCCCAAAAAGCCATGAAAAAGGTAGCTCTAAGAGGCCAGAACGCCAGTCAAAGGGGAGAAGAGTGAGTCCTATAACCGGCTGCAGACCTATGTTATCTCCACCATAACTGAGAAATAAGAGGTACTTCAGCGTTGTGTCTTCTTCCTTTAGAAACTTTCTTGCTATAAGTAGTAAAGGTGAGAGCTAAACTTTGCAGGCCACATGAGTCCAATTTGTGCAAAGGAGATTATAAACAAGAGAGGAGGGAGGGTAGGAGAGTTCTGAAAGAAACCTTCGAGTTAGTTTAAAAAAAGTGATAAGGCTTTATTAGCATAGAAGTATTAAAACTTCTTGTAAATATCTTTTTGTGTGTGGTCAAAGGATCAGCGAAAAGAGTTTTTGATAAATTTTATTTGATTATCAGTTAATTAATTAATTAAAATATAAGTATATTTTCATTTGAACAGTATAATATATCTACAGCTAAACTATTATTCTAATTTAACTAACATGTCATTATATAAAAGTTTCTAACTTTGAACTAGTGGACAATATTTTACTTTATAATGTTTTTGAATAAAAACTCTTCTAATCTATTACATTATTATCAGCAGATTATTACTAGCATATATTATATTAAGCCATTGGAATACAGAAAACTGCAAAAAAAATGGATTGAAAAAGGAGAAGAATAATATTTAAAAATGTCTAAATAGATAACAGAAAACAAAAGAGTAAAAATTAAAAAAAAATTTCTAGCTTTCTCTAAAAACTTGCTTTTCAAGACCTCTTCTCAATAAAAAATATCTGATTTGAATATTCTTTCTTTTTCTAACTATTTGAAGAACTTATTCATTCTTGATCTTGATTACCTTCTTATATACTTTTTGAGAAAACTTATTACCTAATGGAAGTTTTTATTTTCAATAATACACTTGATCCCTTCAAAAAAACTCTTTCCACTGATCCTCTGACCACACACAAAAAAGATGTTCGCAAGAAGTTTTATACTTTTTTGCTAATAAAGTCTTTACACTTTCATTAAAATAACTTGAAACTTGTCTTCATGTATCTCTCCTACTCTCCCTTACTTGTTTATAAACTTCTTTGAATAAAAACTTTTGCCTCTAGTGGCCTGAAAAGACTCAAATATGCATTTTATCTACTAAGGACAAGAAGGTTCTAGAAAGTAAAAGGATTGACAAGTAGAGAGTCATCTTACAGAGTTGGAAACAACAAGATATAGAGGTTCTGTTGGCAGGGAAAGACTTATTTTTCATCTTCTCACATATTGTTTTATATTCTTTTAAAGTATTTATTGTTTTTCATGGTTTTCTTAGAAAATTTTACCTACCTCAATTTGACTGGAATTTTTGATAGCACAACATTACCTGGAATCTGATTGGTTGACATGAAACACATTAGTAGTTAAATGTAAACAAGCTTCTATTGGTTACCTCACGTGTTCTGATAACATCATTGGTAGAAATCAAGGATACGAACTCCTTCACTCCTTTAAATAAAGTTTAACTGAAACAAAAAAATCATGAGACCATTAGGATGGATACTAAATTCCCTAGGTGATGAAAAGGTGGTTATTTGTTCAAGCCAAGACCTTCAACTTCTTATCATCCCAGTCAGGCAAAGTACATGAAGAAGATTATTTCCTTATTCCAGTCAGGCTGTAAAACCGAAAAACAGAGGAATGTAAAACACTACTCTTTTCTAGGATTGAGAATGCATTTTCCCAGATTTGAGTAATGATATTGCAATTAAAATGAACATCAGTAAAATTCCTTTAACTAGGTGTAGCTGCTGGAAGATATTGGGAGTTATTCAACAAGACTGAAAAGCCACATAAGAATCTAGAATTCACCATTAGTCATCTTCTTCTGTGCAGGTGAATACAAAATCAAGATCAAAAGAAAGGAAGTATTGAGCAAGACACTGGATTCGAGTAGGTAATAAGTATCTCAGACAGTCACAAGAAAATAATTAAGAGCACAGATGAATAAGTTCCTCAGACAGTTAGAAAGAAGAAGGATATCCCAGAAGGGTTGACTCCTAATGTAAAGAGGTTTTTAGCAGAGGTTCTTTGGAGAACATGGAGTATTTTAATTTTTTTTTTTCTTTTTATTTTCATGTAGTGCGTTTGCATATTTTTAGATATACCTTTTTCCTTTTATTTTTCCTTTCTCCTTTTGTAGTTTCTCAAATTCAATTTCTTGAAAGATAATAAGCAGTGACAACCTATTGGCAATGATGAATAAGTTAGGAGGGTTTTTATTCAAAACTTAATTTGAAGCAAAATATTGTTCCCAAAGTTGTACTTAGAGGCTAAAACTATTTTGAGAATTGAAAACCATTAACAAGTGTGTCAGTATGAGTCTTTTAGTTTAGCCATAATGCAATTGCCCTATGTATCTCTATTGGTTTTTTTAATAATTAATAAATACACAGTATTGGCCTGATTACGAGTATTAAAAAAAAAAAAAAAAAAAAAAAAGTATTACACTTGATCCCAACTTTCCTTGAGCAATGATTTTTTATTTACCTGTAATAAATAGATAACTTATAATAATCTAATAAAAACTGAGTCATGTTATTTCAATATGATATCTTTTAATAGCTATATTTAATTAAAGGAATTTTACTAATGAATATCTTCTATTATTCAAAAGATCAGATTTCTCAACAATTCTTTTACCTTGTAATGGTAAGAGAATTTTGAATAGTGATGAAAATCTTTATTAATTGTGATATCTTTTAATAATTTCTGGAAAAATACATTCTCAACTATAACCAAAAAGTTGGAACTTAGTATAAATTAGAGATTATTTGATCTTATTATCTAATTAGAATAAAAAAGAGATCTTGGTCTTGAACTTTGCCTAATTAGGATAATAAGAAAGAAAGATCTCAGTTTGAACAAATAGTAATTTTTTACCACTTAAGAACTTGTTACTAGTATCTTATTGACTTCATGGAACTTAATTTATAGGTTAATTCAATTAAAAAAGTATGGTGAGAATGGGGTATAAATCAACTCTTCCTATCACTAATAGCATTATTAGAACATATGAAGTGATCAGTAGAAACTTGTTTACATTTAGCTACTAATATATTTTATATCCACTAATTATATTTTGCAATAGATTATATTGCTTAAAATTCAGGGTCAAATTTAGATAAGCAAAATTCTCCAAAAAACTAAAGAAATTTTAGACAACTATAAGAGGTAAAATACAATGAGCAGACATCTTAAAAATATGACTTAATGTTTATTATCTCTCACTACTAAAAATCTCTATAGATATATTTCAATATAAAAGGTTTCAAGTATTACATATTAATCCTTCTTGCTTGCAAAACTTTTCTGCTATAGGTAAAAAAGATGTTTCTTGACTTTTCTAGATTACAGAAAGTCAAGTTTTTATTTGAAAATAAATATAAAGAAGAAAAGAAATTTGAGAGTAGCTCTTGAAGTAAAATTTCAAGTTGGTTTAGGGATAATATTAAGACTTTATTAACAAAGAAATAAAAATTTCTTGTAAAAATCTTTTTTGTATATGGGCAAAGGATCAGTAAAAAGAGTATATTTTAATTTTTTTTATTGTTTATTGATTATAAAATTATGAATAAAAATTATAAGTTATATAATTTTTTTTTTTTAAAAAACTTAATTCATTATTAGATTAGTTATATATTATTAAAACTAATTTTTTATTAATTTATTTATTTTAATATTATCTATTTTAAGTATAATAATTTTCTATTCTATTAATTATTTAAATAAAAATTCTTTTAACTATTAGTATTAATATTTATAAATTATTTTTGTTTTTTTTTAAATTCATAATCAGGTTAGAACTATGTATTTATTAATCAATATAAAAATTGATAGAGATATATAGGGCAATTGCATTATAGCTAAACTAAAACTTGTGCCAATTTACTCATCAATGGTTTTCAATTTTCAAAAGAGCTTTAGCTTCTAAATATAATCTTGAGAATAATATTTTATTTCATAAAAATTTTGAATAAATACCTTTTTAATTTATATATTATTGCCAATAAATTTTTGTTACATATTATTTTTTAAGAAACTAATTTCAAGATATTACAATAAAAAAAAATAAAAAAAAATAAAAAAATATATTTAGAAATATATAAATGTGTTATATAAAAGAGAAAATAAAAATAAAAAAATAAAAATATTTTATGTTTTTCAAAAAATCTTTATTAAAAACCTCTTCTCATTAAAATCCAATTCTTCTAAAATATTTTTTTTCTTTCTAACTATCTAAAGAACTTATTTATTTGTAATTTTGATTATTTTTTTGTAATAATTTTAAATACTTATTATCTACTTAGATTCAATATCCTACTTGACATTTCCTTTTTTTTAATATTGATTTTGTATTTACTTATATAAAAGATAATATCTTATAATTAAAGATAAGTCCCTAAAATATTTAATATATAAAATTTTACAAATTATTTATATTCTTTTTTAAGAAACAAAATTTATAATCTTTATTCTAATAGTATCAAAATTCAAAAAATATTAAAAATTTAAGATTCAATACTAAAAAATTATTCTAAATGGTTTTTTTATAATTATTAGTTTAAAATTTTTAATGTTTTTTAATAAGTGATATTTAATTTTTATTCCTATTTCTCTTTATACTAGTTAAAAAATATTTATTTGGTATAATACTATTCATATAATATTTATTAAAAAAATAAATATGTTAATATATTAATAATATAAATAAATCATCAAATCAATTTTTTTTTTAAAAAAAAATACTCTTTTTACTGATTTCCAAATTTTCAGAAAATTTTCTTTTTTGGTAATTTTTTAAGAAAAAGAAAAACCAGTTAAAAAAAAACAAGATAAATCACATTTATAACTAAACAACTTACAAAAACAAGTTTAAGAACTATTTACAGAGTACAGAAGAGATAAGTTTTACAAAATTACTAACTTCTACTATATAAAAAATTTTTTTTTAAAAAGATAAAAACAACAAGAAAAACTAAATTACAGTAAGTTCTTAGAAACCCAACATCAACCTTACAAAGCTCTTAGTCAAACTAATATAGATTAACACCTTTCTAAATATCAAGAAAAGTTTTACAAGCAATAATCAAATTAATAAATCAATTCAAGCTCAAATACTCATAAAATTTAGAAAAACGTTTAAGTTTCATTAACTATACAATAAAGAAGTATATATATTACAACAATAGTATTTCAATAATATTATGTTATACAAATATAGACACATATACTTTTCATAACAAGCTCAAAAGATGTGTCAAATAAACAACATTAATACACTTTCTATGTGTTTACACAAATAAATTATTAACAAAAAAAAACTCTTTTCGCTAATCCCCAGTTTCTTAAAAAATTTCCTTTTT
>CAJVPT010001840.1:0-19702 GCA_910592055.1 Acaulospora colombiana | reverse complement strand
TTTTATAATCAAAATATTATATCCTTATAGCCAAAAGTCAGCCTGACTTATGTCCTCACTTATGTCCCTATCAATTATTTTAGGGACCTATCTTTATCAATATGATAAGTAATTGAAAAAATCATAAACAAAAAATGAGACATTAAAGGAGAAGCCAAAAGATTAATTGATAATGCTGAAGCAAAGGCAGCTTTTAAAATGACAAAAGAGTTAATTACAAACAATTCAGCCCTAATAGATTCAAACTAGAGTAAACCTGTAAAAATCTATACTAATACAAGTAATTACAGGATAGATTGAGTGATTAAACAGGATCATGGTATAATAGCATATTATGGAAAAACGTTTACAGAAAGTAAAAAAAAAATGAAACATAATTAAAAAAGAATTGTATGCAATACAAAAGACAATAGAAAAAAGTACTAAATTCTTATAATTGTATTAACCAGGAATGATAATAGTCTATTGCGATAATAAAGTACTCATGAATATGTTAAATAAAATAAGTAATGTACCAATTGAAAAAAATATGTTATTTTTATATTATAAAGTTATGGAACTCAGATTAATCATTAAATATATAAAAAAAAAAGAGAACACTATTGCAAATATATTGAGTTGATATAAGGAAAAGATTGATAATATCAAATAAAAAAAGGGAAATATGAATAAACAAAAAAGTATAAACAAAAAAAATAATAGGGGAAACAATACTAATAGTATAAATAGCATGATAAGTCATGAAAACTGGACTAAAACAAGATGAAATAATAAAAACATAAAGAGGATCTATAACAAAAAAGTACTGAACAAACAATGGACAGAAGAAAATATCCATATATATAAAAAGAATCTCAGCAAAACAAGGAAACTTCAGTAAGCAGAAAATCACTCCTATGGCAACATTAGTGACTATACTGATAATTACAAAGCACTTTTACAAAAAATCACTGAACTTACCATTGATATCATCACAAGACTATTATCACATCTACCATAGAAACTACTGCTATCAATGAAAGTAATATGAGCACTCTACAAAACATCAAAGACATTCTAATTACCACACTAATAGGTATTTTCTCATCGGCCATCATCTATTGCATCAAGACAAGAAAATATAATAAACTAAAAAGATAGGCACAAAACTAAACACAAGTACCTGAATCACTTGCTAATTATCTGAGTGGCAGTCTAGACAGAGAAGAATTGCAAAATCCATTATCACAATTCCAAGGGACTAATCTATTAAATCTCATGGAAAACTAATAATAAAATATATGCATATAAGGGATTTCACCAGCATACGTCAGCAACATATAGAAGATATCCTCGACAGGCTCAAACAATCTATTATGGATGCTGTAACCATTACAATAATAACCTGCATCATATTTATAGTAGACATATTAATCCTAAGGAAATAATTGAATTATTGAAGAAAGTATCTGGAATACCAGGATAAGTTTGAAGATATTAACATTAGATGAACTATACCAACATAACAACATTAGATGGGAACACATCCTTGACTCAGTCACAGCAGCAAGCAATCACTGTGATAATAATCAGGGTGATAGTCTCATCAATAGCATTTATCATCTTCACAATCATTATAGTAAGGCATAATATACAAAGAAACATCAAACAAAGTGTCTTATCAAGCACCAGAGCAGGAAGAGCCATCCTTAACAGATTATAAGTGTTATAACACTTCAGGAACTTATGACCATAGAAACATTCTTAAAACTCATTATGTCCATTATCACTATAATACCATCAGAAGTAACTACCACTCTTTCTATTACCACTACCATCACAAGTACTGGCTTACCTAGAAACAGAATATTCTTAGATACTACTGGCGAAATTTCTTTATTCCTAGATATTGCTATATTAATCATGAGGATTATACTAACCTTTATACAGTGTAATTGAGTACAGAAAAAATAGGAAAAGAAGAAAAGATATGAGAAAATACAACCAAAAGAGCATCAATAAGAAAACATAATGTATTATACTGAAGTAGTGGCAATGAAGAAGAAATGGAAACAGTAGATGGAACAAAGACAAATAGTAAGAGAAACTGCAAAAATGAGACAATTATACAAAAATATAATAATCGAGATACCAATAGACAAAGCAAAACTAAATAAATTAATGGAATTATCAGAAAAATTTAAAAGGAAAGGTTCTGATATAGATATGGTATGAAAAATGTTAAAAAACTTATAAAGAAGGAAGGGAATTAATAATAACAATAATAATAATAATAATAATAATATTCCAAAAAATTTTTTGAGTAAATGGAAAGAACTGTCAATAATCAAATATATGTATTAATTATTTTATTTTAATAATAAAATTATTATTAATGACCTGTGGATCCATAGCACAGTGGTAATGCTCCCAGGATGCAATCACAAGATCCAAAGTTCAATATCACATGAGGGTCAAGTGAAAATATCACATCATAATAAATTTAGTACTCCATTGGATGATAGTAAATGTTATTGAATGTAGACCTGGTTATCTTATCGATAGCTGAAATGAAAGAATCTGCCACTACATGGTATCACTTTTAGTTGATCTTTACTGAATCAGGCTGGTCTACAAGTATTGTGAGATGATCAGTATCTTATAAGTACCCTGATAAGGTGAAGAAGAATGGAGCTGATCTCGTGATCAACCAGAATGAAGACTGGATTGGCATCAGGTACCTTAATGATCTTATCGACTGCAAGAAGTTGTCACAAGTCAGGAAGGTTGAAGTTCTGAAGAGAGTAAACATTGTACTGATGGAATGCTTAAAAGTATGGCTAGTTGCTGCAGCTTATCATCAGGAGACCTTGGTGAGAGGAGGAATCCACGGACCATACCAAAGTCTCAAATCTGGGAACAGATTAGAGCAAACGCAACGGTCTAACAACTAGATTACTCTATAAAAGTGTTTTGGGAAAAATTAAGAAAGCATTGTGTGGTTTTCCTTAATGGACTAGTTAGTATAAATAGTATATAATATATTTACTATGTATAAAATCATCATATGTACAATATTATTTCTAAGTAAATAAAAACCGCAGATAAGATTGAATAGTCTTTAGTCTATGCTAAGCTCTAACTCTTTAGTTACAGTTGAGAATGCATTTTCCCAGAAGTTGTTGAAGGATATCGCAATCAACGAGAATTCCCACTACTATTGTTACCCTCCCACCATTACAAGGCAAAAGAATTATTGAGGAATTTGACTTTTTGAGTAATGAAAGATGTATACCAGTAAAATTCCTTTAATTAGGCATGGCCACTGGAAGGTATCACACTGAAACAACATGGCCTAATTCTTACTAGGTCACATAAGAATCTAAGGTCCATTATAAGTTATCTCTTCACTGCAGGTGGATAAAAAATTACTACCCAAAGAAGGTTGGGACTAAATGTGTCCTAGAAGTAAAGACTCCCACTAGGCAATAAGATTCCTTAGATGGTACACAAGAAAGAAATCAAGATCAAGAATGGATAAGTTTCTCAGATAGTTAGAAAAAGAAAGAATATTCCAATTAGGCATTTTTTATTGAGAAGAAGTTTTGAAAAGCAGGTTTTTGGAGGAAGCTAGAAATATTTTTTCAATTTTTACTCTTTCATTTTCTTGTTGTCTGCTTAGACATTTTTAGATATCCCCTTTCCTTTTTTTAATTCATCCTTTTGTAGTTTCCTGTATTCCAGCGACTTGATCAGACATACAGCAGTGACAACCTGCTGGCAATAATACAGTAGACTAGGAGGGTCTTTATCCAAAGATATTGCAGAGTGAAATATTGTCCCCAAGGTCGAACTTAGAAGCTTTTAGGCTTATGACAAGTTAGTTAGATTAGAATAATAGTTTAGCTGTAGTATGTATTATACTGCTTGAATAAAAATATACCTTTGTTTTCAATTTATTAAAAAACTGATGATCTAGCTTGACTATGGGTACTCAAAAAAAAAATAAAATAAAATAAAATTATTATTAATAGACTAAAAATTATAAATATCGAATAATGCTAAATAATGGAAAATGAAGTAAACAAAAGGTAAATAAATGAATAAAACATGATTGGACAATGAAAAATAAAAAATTGTTATAAATACATACAGAGGATTACTATCTAAAAGATATATTTAAACAAAATACAATGAAATACAAATGATAAAAAATAAAAAAGTCATGATAAAACTTGGAAAAAATCAAGAATCAATAGAAGTACATATCACAAAAGATGAATTTGAAAAATTTAAATGAATTTACAAAAGATTTATTGAACTAATACAAAAATTTTTGGGGCTATCTAAAATTGAAATAATAATTAAATATGGTAAAAGAAAAAATAAAATACATTATTATAAATATAAAGGAAACGTTATTCAGAAAAAGGAACAGGTCAAGAAACTCAATAACATTCTAAGACAAATGATTGGACAAGGAAAAATCAATAAAAGAGAAATAAAACCTGAAAAAAAGGGGATATGATACAAAAAAGATGACCAAATAAAAGAGATCACATACTATTTGGAAGAAGATTCTTTGAATTCTATAAAGAATTCTCAAAGTTCACAATAAAGGAAATCACCAGAGGGAGACTTGAAGTAATCCTAAACAAGGAAACAGTATTACCCGAAGATTGTCAAAATAATTATAATACATCAGAACAAATTAGTGAGTACTTTGAAGAAATTAAAGAAAAGAATAATAACCTGACAGAAAAACAATATAGGGTGATAAAAATAAAAAGGGCAAAATAATAGGATCCATATATTTGCTAAAATATACTTATTATTAAAATACAAACAACATATAATAGCCATAGAAAATATTAAATTAAGGTGTATCAGTATAGGTATTATTGATTTGGAATTAAGTAATACCTTATTAAAAATCTGTAGAGAACTTACTAAATATGAAAACTGTTACAAATTTGAAAGTAGTAAAGAAAGAAGACTTAACTGTCATACTTATACAATAGTATCCAGAATGTATGAAGACAACGAGTTAAGGGAAGTGTTCACAGCATTGTATGAATATACATAATATAAGGCAGCAATTAAAAGATATAATAATATCATATTGTTCACAGATACAAGGGAGATTAGGAAATAAATCACTGAGGAACAAGCAACAGAGTTAAAGAATAGATTAAATAATGGAATATACCTTATCACTGAATATATGAATCACAACAAAGTGAAGCACTTATAAGTGAAATTGCTAGCATATTGTATTTCTGAAATAAAGAAAATTGGGAACCTGAGGAACTACCAGAAACTGAAGAACACCAAGGAGAAAATGATGAAAAATGTGATGATAATAAATTCACACAACTCAGAAATTTTGATGCAAAATCACAAAGTGTTTAGTATTAATAAATTATTGCTAATGATAATTGAGATGGTATTAGAAAAACATACAATACAACAAAAGGAATATAATGAAACAAGTATTAAACTAACTACATTAAGAAAAATATAGGGAACTTGTAAGTTTTGACAAAGATTAACCAAGAATGACTAATCAAAGAGGAATTTAATTATTGGAAAATATATTTATGGGAATTTTGTAACCTATATAGAGAAGAAATGACTGGGTTATATCACAAAAAAGAAAGAATACACATATATATCGCATATAGGGAAAAAAAAAAACAGATAGAAAAAGAAGGTACCATTAAAGGATTGGACCTATTAAGGTTATAACTGTAAGAAAATCTGAAAAAATAGTTAATTGGGAATATAGAAATGGAAATAGGTATATATATCATTGTTGGAATTCATCAGGATATTGTAACTAAAGAATAATGGTAAGAAGGACAAAAAAGAATAATATCGATAAGTATAACAAATGGTGATATAACAATATTCAAAACTATATAAACAAACATAAATCTATTCATTAACTTTATTTTTTAATCAATGAATTTGTATTTCACATATATTTCAATAAAGAAATATATTGATAATAGGAAAAAGGATTGAAAAAACAAATGTTACAACAAGAAAAAACCATATAAGAAAACCTACTGAAAGATCAGATGCTATAATAACAGAGCAAATCAAAAAAAAAAAAAAATAACACCAGCTGAAAAAACCAAATTAAAAGATAAAGGGGACATGTTTAAAATAGACATGTTTAATAAACTTCGATATACATTGGGGCCTATACAGAAGATAGAAGATAGATTTTATGATAAAAGAACAGGTAACCATATCTCTATAGGGGATGGAGGTATTAATATAGCAATTGAGACACAGCAATATATACTAATAATACAATATAAAGACCATGCAAAACCTGTAGGTGTGGTATATGTCAGAGAATTTTTAGGAGCAATAATTAAGTTTCATGAAAAATGCAAAGACAACACATTAATAGGGATAATGGTATCCAGAAATAGATATAGCCAAGATGCAATTAGAGAATTAAAAGAAATTAAAACAAGGGTAATATTAATGACATATAATAAGCTGGATACACTAAAGAAAAAAATTATAAATATTTAGAAAAGGATATTAATAATCAAAAAAGTATACAAATTAAGGAAGGTAAGCATTGGAAAATCACAGACGAAGAAATAACACTAACAGAAGGAAGAAATATAATTATAAAATAAAATAAACAAAAAAACAATATTTGTAATCGTGGAAAGATCCATTGGAGCAGGTAAAACTATATTTATATCACAATTAGAAAGAGTGTTAATACAATAAAGAAAGACTTATTAAATATTAGGAGAGAGAATTTTCAAGAAACTTATAAAGGAATTTTGTAAAAACCCTGAGAAATTTGGATATATCATCCAGGAAAACATAATCAATATTAGGAAAAAGCAACTAAATAAAGCAAATCATATTTAGTATACAATAATGGATAGAAGCATAATATCAACAAAAATATTTACAATACATCTTGAAGAAATAGGATATATGACAAAAAGACAAAAAGGAGTTTTTATAATATAATACAAAGATATCTAAAATTATTAAAGAACAGAATAGTAATATATCTAGATATAGACAAGGAAGAAAAGGTTAAGAGAATTAAGGAAAGAATAAAGACTGAAACAACAAAAGTATTTGAAAAAAGACTGCCTGAAGAATACTTTGGAAGACTTACAGAAATATATAAAAGGGAGGTAAAGAAAAATTATAGACAATATGTTAAACTAATATTACCAAGAATAAAAAGAGAAGGAGATACCTTAATGATTATAAAGGAATATAAAGAACAAGTGAATAAAATATTTGAAAAAATGGATAAATTATCTAACTATACATGTAGAAGGTTTGTTATAGCAATATTTCACAAGCAAGGCAAGGTATATTTGTCAAAAAGAATAGAAGAACATGGGAAATATCAAATACCTGGAGGAAAAGTAGAAATTGGTAAAACATATAAAGAAGTATGTAAAAGAAAAGTAGAAGAGGAAACTAGACTAAAAATTAGTGAAAAAAGATTAGTTTACTAAGGGACATATCATGATACTAACAAAAAAAGAATTATTTGTAAAGCACATGCTTATAAATTAAAAGAAGAAGAAGGACCAGAATTAACAAAACCTTAAAGGAATACAGTATAAATAGGATACTTACTAAGAGAGATATTCACAAAATATTTAACTCCGACACTAGATGTATTTAAAAATATTATATTGAATGAAGTGGATAAAGAATATAAATACATGGTTAGGGTAGGCAACAAAAGAAAAAAATTAAGAATACCAACATGTCTAAAAGCAAAAAGAAATTGAAAGAGAAAAATAGAGCATTAAGAGAAGCTGTTGAGACATTACAGGACAGACTGGATAATAAAATAAAAGAAGCATAAGTTAGAGAAAACTTATATACAGATTTACAGGGAATTATAAAGAAGAAAGAATATGAGAATAGCAAAAAGGATGAAATTATACAAGGATATGAAAGAAGGGATAAAGTTATGTACAAAGAAATAGTAAATCTTATAGTCATTATTAAAAAATACATGAAAGACAATTCAGATAATGATAGTTATAATATAATGGTAAAATTAAAGAAAAATATAAAAAGATTGATTTTAAGCCATACTGAATTAGAACAGAAAATAAAAGTACAAAAAGATCTAATAGGACCTGAAGTAAAGAACCTGATACAACAAGTTGAAAGATTAACACAACAAATAGAAAAATTAGAAAAGAATAATGCAAAATTATGGAAAAAAATGACAACAAAAGAAAAAATAATAGAACAGTATAAAAAAATCACAAAAAGACAAATAGAAAGTGCAGATAGGATAATTGAAGAAGATAATAAATAACAAGAAGTACTTAAGAAAATACAGTAAGAGAAAAGAAACAACAAGCAAAAGGAAGCAGCAGCACTAAAGGAAAAGGCAAAGAATAGTAAGAAGTGAATTCAATACAGGTAACATTATTAGCCCAAAGGGTTGAGATATTAGCCTATAAGATAAACTTATGGACACATATACTTGAAAGATGCTATGAAAATAAAAAATTATACAAACTTGGAGAATAAATACTTGAAAAGACATTAAGAGAAGTGAGAAGAAGGGTATTATGATATTATGTGTATAATTATCCAGAAATTACAGAAATAACAGTATAAATACAAGGAGGGTCATCTGAAGAATTAGAGGAACTTGAAGAAATAAGCCCAGATGAATTGAAGGAAATATTGATTACAGAACCAGTAGAAAAGGATTTTGAATACTCTAGGGATAAAACAATTACAATTCAAGATAGTGAAACAGAATCAGAAAAAAATTATATAAACAGTTTCATTGAATCAGAAATACAAATAGAATTTGAAAACCAAGAAGAAGAAGGTGAACAATTAACAGAGAAACAAGAATAAGGAGGAATATTTAATGATAATTTTGAAGAATTTTCAGATATAGTAAGCCAATCAGAAGGATCAGAAAGTATAAATAGTCAGGAGATAAGTGATTCAGAAATAGAAAATAATTTAGAACCTGAATTTAATATTGGAAACTTTTTTGAGCTTTTAAACCAAGTAAATAATTTATTAAATAATTAGGGAAATAATTTAGGAAATATGGCAGTAGAGATAGCAAGATTAAATATTAAGGCTTAAAGAGAGGTTGATGAATAGAACAACTTACCAAGGAAATTAATGTCAAGATAAGTAGACATACCTTCATTTGATAAAAACAAATGCAAGAAGATATATAGAAAAAATAATGAACCTGATAGTTGCATTAGACTTACCAAGAGGGAATGAACTAGATAAACAATATAAGGTAAATAATGGAGAAATAGCAATAAATCCAGTATATACATATGTAGGAGCTATAGCAGCACATAGGAGAGGACCAAATGGTAATATATATAGAGATGAAAAACAGATAACACCAGCAACTTTAAATAGAGGGAATCTTGAATACATAGCAGGAGTAGAACCATTAAGTCCATCAGGTAAATGTGAAAGGATATATCAAGTAATACTGTTTCTAGTGTTTGCTCTGATAGGAGAAGCTAGAACTCTATAGTATAATATATCAGAAAATGAGAGACCAAGAACATTAATGCCATTTAGATACTATTATTTAGTAGACAACAACCCAGCAAATGATGTACGATTAGCAATGGCAATAGGATATATTAAATGGATAAGAGATACATAGTATCAAAAATCAAAAAGGAATGATGCATATGATAAATTACATACTATATAGTTCAACTGGGCAAATTATAAAAACATATCAGAATATAACATCAAATTTAATGAAATAGTAAATAGTGCAGGACAGGGAGGACCTGAATATAATAGGTGGATAGTTAAGAAATAGATAGATTTATTGATAAAATTTCCTGAAGTAAAAGCAGCAGTAATAAATGAAAAGACAAGAAGATATGAAAATGGAGGCATTGAGATGACATTACAACAAGTAATGAGTTATGCATCTAGAAAGGAATTTGATCTTAAACTACAAAACAAAGAGATATATCCAAGATTTATATAGAGAAATTCAATCAGACAAAATCCAAGATACATAGGAAAAAAGGAGCTTTGGAAATAGAAATAGGGCAATAAATGAAATAAGTAAATTAACTCAAGGAATAAATGAAATGAAAATAAAGTAAGAGAATCAGGAAAATGCATCTTTAAGTATTAGCTTTAAATCACCAACAAGAATAAATGACAGGTATGAGATAAATGAAAAAATAGGAGAAGAATATGGTAATGAAAATCCATTGAAGAATTTTTTAAAGGAGAAATGCAGAAGGTGGTAAATAAAAGGGATAGTATATGCTTTAAGTGTGGAATACAAGGATATTGGACTAGTGAATATAAGACAAATAGTGATATTAATAAAATATGTGACATATGTAAAAAGAAAGGACATATTAAGAAAAATTGTCCAAAAAATTTAGGACAATTAAAAATGATGATAAAATATAACAAGAGAGCAAAAGAATTAACAAGAAGACCTTGTTTAAATTGTGAAGGTATAAGACATCATATAAAATATTGTTCAATATTTTCAAGAAAAGCAAGAGACAAAATGTTATTGACCACGCATAGGAAATTAATGAGAATTAAATGTGGAGTTTGTGGAGGAAAAGGTCATGAGGCATCAGTATATAAAAGAATAAATTATATTGAAAATAAAACTAGATATTCAAATAATTATAATAATAAATATGCAAACAATTATAACCATAAATACCCAAATAAAAGAAATTTTACAAGATTTAAAAGTACATGAACATATAATATAAAAAGAACTTATTGATAATACTCTGAGATAAACCTTATACAAAAAATAGATAATAAATTAATAAAAAGTAATTTAGAGATTAATTTCATATAGATCACTTTGTTTGGAATAATCACTTCATTATTAGAAAAACAATTGAAAGAACTAATACTGCAAACATTAAAAGACAAAATAGGTAAATTTTTAAAGGAAAAATTTAGAGAACAGTGCATTAAAATAATAAAAAATTTTATAATAAAAAACTTAAAAGAAAAATTTATAGAATATTTAGCAACATTTATAGTAAACAATATTGAAATGTATATGGATGAGATTTTAAACAATAAAGTTATAACAACATTAGCTAAAAAAATTACTAATAAAATCATTAGAGAACTGGGAACTCAATTATTCTCAGAAATATAGTAGCCCTTGATTTATAAATTTTATCATTCCTGATCATTCAATAACTATTTTCAAACTACTTGATAAGTGAGTTTCTAACTCAAAACATTACTGAACCACAAATAATGATAAAAATTATAAATACTGGAACTATTTAAGGCAATAAATTAATAACCCAAGGAAAAATAGAAAAATCAATATATATATCAATTACTTCAATATGCCTTCTTATTAAACAACCTGGAGATCTTGATTTAGAAATAAAAATATTTAAAAGGACAAATTCTTTATATGACATACACATACTTAACATCTTCAAAGAAGGATTCTTTACTGATATATTAAAAATTACTCAAGAAGAAAAAATCCTTATATTGGAAAAATTAGGTAAACAATGTGAACAAGTACCAGTAAAGATATAAGAAATAAATGAAAACTTGAAAAAATTATAAGAGCTACTCGAAGATATAGGCTATGAACATGATAAATATTTAAGAATGGAGTTGTCTAGGTTAAGAAATTCCAAACAAATTACAATAGAATTAAGATAAGATGTAATCTCTTTTGGAAATTATTTAGTACCTATACTAGAATTTCAATTGAAATGTTGAATCATTTATATAGAGATAATAAACTTTTGAGAGAACCTATATATTGGAAAGAGAAATTTTTATCAGAAAAATATAAAAACTTTAGGAAATTTCTGATAGGTAATGGAACTCTTGAAAAAATTATATATAAGGAGACTAAACAAGTCAATATCCTAAAACTTTCTTTATGTAAAAAATCTGACACTAAAAAATATCACAAGTTGATTGAAACAATAATTTCTACTGTAGAATTGGAATCATATTAATGGAACAAACAAGTCTACTGGTACAATTAGTTATTAAGAGCTATTACTTTGACATTATGCTACAAAATTATTTAATAAGATTTGTAATTTTAACAAATGACAAGAAATTTCAGAAGAACAAATCTCAATAATAATAGGAGAATATAAATAAATTAAGATTATTGAATAAAAAATTTAAAATCCATTATTGAAACAACATATAAAAAGGGTGTGATAAACTGAAATTTCTCACCTTTAAGAATAAGAAAAATGAATATCAGTATATTTCAGATATTAAGGATAACTGAATTGAACAATATGGATATTTAATAAACCTTATGCAAATATGTACATTCTGGTACATGAGAATAAACTCTTATATTAATAAAAATCTTCGGAAAATTAGAGAGATTGCTTTAGAAACAATTTGAAAGACCACTCATAATATTAGAACCCATGATTGAATACTTATAGAATTCTGGAATGGATCCCACCTATCAAGAGATTTGGAAAAAGAAGGGCTGGCTAATATAACTGAATTAAAATTTATAGAAAATATTACACTTCATTATGGATTTTCTTTGATAGCTCAAGGGCTGCATAAAAGAAAAATATATTTAACATGGATTTTTAAAGGATTATTTGGAACAAGGTGCAATAAGTGCAGAACAAAACTTAAAGAAAAAAAAATACTCATTTATCTAGGAATAACAAAGAAAGCATACTATATATATGAAGGGTATTTGATAATACATCTAGAAGAAAAGGTTAGATTATCTGTAAGAAGTATACCAGCAGATAAGGATCACAATTTTTATCTGAATCTGAATGATCCACGGATTTGATCCAAACAGATCAGATCAGATTTTAAATTTTTTGATCCATTTGTATATGAATCAGATACAGATTTCAAATTTTGAAATCCGATCTGATCAGATTCTAAATTTTGTATTCGATCAGATTTCAAGTTTTAAAATCTAACTAGGTTTAACTAAAATTTGGCAACCTAACTATATTTAAATTTAGCTATTTAAGATAATTTAAAAAAAAAAAACCAGAATTTTTTTTTTATATTCCTTTAACACCATTATATATTTCTTTAAAATTTTGTGATATTTTTTATGATATTTTTCTTCTTATAACATTACTAGTATTGTTTACATATATCAAAAATAAAATCATAGTCACCACTCTTTCTTGTAGATCCCTGACCATTACTTTTAAAGAAGCATTCCTCTAAAACTTTATGTTTTGCAAGTAATAAAACTTCAAACTCTTCCTAAAAACATCTGCTTCGCTTGGCAGTAGTCATACTATATCCTTATTGTTTACCTTTTTTCTTCATAAACCCCCTACCTAAGAAGTTATTGGCAAGAAAGCTTTTCTAGGAAGAAGAAACCAGATGAAAAAATACCCATCCTTCCTTCCCTATGGAGGTCCCAGAGTCTAGAAAAAAGTTTGAATCAACAACTCCATGCCAGCCAGTAGGCAGATATCAATACCACAGGCAAAAATAGCTTCTCTATCAGTGTGTAATAGTTTTCTTGATTTTTCTGAGAAATTCTGCCTACCCTGCTTGACCCTGAATTTTCTGTTACACTAGATTCTGGACGAATTGATTGGCTAAAGTTTGGGATTGGTTGCTCCATTATTAGCAGAAATATAAACAAGGATACATGTGACATAGGATGTAAATGCATTTTCTAAGCTCTATAAGAACCTTAGGTTCATCATAAGTCAGTATATTATGATATCAAGCCAAGAACTAAAACAATATATACTATATTTATTAACAATAATTGGAATATATTTGAGCAGGTTATAGAATTGCTCGGGCAGTTTAAAGAAATAACAGAAATAATTTCAGCTTCAAGCTATCTGACACTTTCCTTAATTATCCCTGGATATAATATATTAATTGACCATTTAGAAGATATGTGTAGTAAAAAAGAAGCTGACAAAACAATAAAAGAAGTAGCTGCTACTTGTTTAAAAAAATTTAAAGAGTACTATAACAAGACTAATAAAGCAAGCTTGCTGGTAGTTATTTTAAATCTGAGGTTTAAAATAGAATATTATGAAATGAATAAGTGGGAAAAAATGATCAGTAAAATTAAAAAAAGATATGTATATTTTTATATTTTATTAAATGCAATAAAATAAATATTAAATATGTTACATTTTTAAGTTTTTTTAGAAACTTTTCAAAAATACAAGAAGCGTGGCATAGAAAATACTGCATCAGGCAATAGTAAAGACATTCAAGGGACAGTTTATTCAATGCTGTTTAAGTGATATTATGTAAAAAAACCAGATTAATTACAGCTGTATTTTTCTCTTCAAAATTTGGATAATGAAATCGATATATTAAAGTGGTGAAAAATGCATGAACATCAATTTTCATATTTGGCACTCATAGCATGTGATTATTTAGCAGCACTTGCAATGAGTGTTTTATTGGAACAAGTCTTTTTGGCAAGCAAAAATTTAATAACCGACAAAAGAAATTGGCTATTAAGTAAAATAGTCAGGGCATACATGTGCTTGAGGTCATGATGGAAAGGGCCTTTGGCAAGGAATGCTGGTGATTTGTTTTAAATTTTATTTTTTTTGTTGTATTGTTTAATGTATTGTCAGAATTATATTTATTGTTTAAGCTTTTTCTAAGATAAAAAAAAAATTTTAATAAAGCAAGTAACCTGTATATTGCAGTACTTATATAACAATACTGCTATAGCATTCAATATAATACTAGTGTAGGTCAATTGATGCAAGTTGCTATAATTGTTTGAGTAGATAGCAATTGTTAAAAATCAATTGATGTAAGAGTAATCTACAGTAGAAAAATACAATTGGACAATAAATAAATAAAAATTTTTCCAATTTTTTTGTCAATTTTTTATTTTACTTCCTTTTACTTTTATCACTTTACCATCCTTGCTACCAGGTATCTTGTCTAGGAATTTTTTTTTTTATCTACAAATGTTTTTTTCCTGTTTTTTGCTAGTTTTCAAGAAAATGTATACACTTCTTTATATAGTATATTGGTTAAATGATCAATTTTATTTAAATATATATAGCTGCCTATCACCATATAACTACAATTGAAAGTATATTTTTATTGCTAGCTGATGTTTTTACAGTTGTTACATTAACTGCCTTTGCTTTTGCTGCAATTGTATATTCGGTTCTTTCTTTTTCGACTAAATAAACTGGCACCTTTTTTGACTACTTTAATTGGTATCTTTTATCGACTAAATAACCTGACACCTTAATTATCAACCAAACCTATATATTGATTCTTTGTTCCCACCATATTTACAGTCAAGTGAGTACAAGACATTGGTATTTTGTTACTACTGCACCTTATATTTATCTTTAAAACACTGATATAGGTAAAATAATGCATGTCTCGAAGAAACAGAAACAGATCACAGTTAATGATAAATAAATCAATCGAAGGGGGGAACAAAAATCAAAGAGCCTTTTACCTGGCAAGTCTATAAAGTTGCCTTCAGTGAAAAACCCTGGACTAATGCTTATAGGCTGGCCTTCATAAAAGTGCAACTAACTGCTGTCGATAAAGTTCGATATTGTCTCCAGTAGAAAATCCTGAACTAATATATTAAATTTTATTAATAAAATGCTAGGCAAGCTTAAATCTGTTACATTACTGCTGCTGCCTCCAGTAAAAAATCCTGGACTAAAGCAGAACTCTCAAAAACATTTAAGCAGACATTTATGGGTTGCAAGTTAGATTTTTGACAATTTAACTTGCAGCTAGACTTTTGGTTTCCAGTTGTACTAGCAAGTTGTACATGTATATACTGTATATAGCTAATACCTATTTTTTAAATATATATAGAAATTTACAGTATACTACTGCCCTGTATTTCCTTGTGTCGTTAAAAAATAATAACCCTGAGGAATATGTTGCTTGCTTGCAAAGTCTTTCCACTAAATTAACAAGTGTTCGCCTGACTGTGTCTGATTCTAATATCGATTTTTTTTCAAATATAAATATATCGAAATATATGTACTTACTGTATATATTTTATTAATGTTAATAAAAAAATAGAAAAATTAATGAAGAGAATTTGTGAGGTTCCTGAGATTTTGCTATACTGATAATATAAAAACTGCAGCTACTTTGAAAGCAGACATTGACGTATTGAAAAAAATAAAATAAAAACATAAAAATTTTGTAAGTTCAAAAAGTTTTAACAATAAAAAACCTAGTTAACACCTTTATATTTCAGGTAAGGAAGAACCTGCTGACACAAAAACACTTTGCCAATGCCCATGAAGTAAAATAATATTTCTTGAGCCCCTATCTAAATATAATGAAAAAAAAATTAAAGGAAAGTGAGTGTACAAAAAAGTAAATCCACTGCCTTCACATATACAAGCCATCAATGCTACTTCTTGCCTATCAAATATAATAAAAAAAAAATAAGGAAATTATAATTCGTGACAAAGATTTAGGTAAGATAGTGCTAGCTGTATATTGTAATCAGATTGAATCTGAAGTTTTAAATATTATATAAGGTACAATACTAGAAATGCTTCAAATATGAAGAAGGGTTGCCCGATCTGATAGTATATCAAAACTTAATCAAAAAGCATTGGCAGCTACTAGGTATATAAATTTTTATATATATTTAATTTCATATTTGAGTAGTACTGACAATAAGTTTTAGATATCTATCAACAAGGGAATTTGAAATTTTTACATGTTTTAAATATACTGAAAGAGTTACAAGGAACAAGCCAGCAGTACCTGCATGAAGAAAAAGTTGTCATGATGAACAGCCTCTTGTTTAACTATACAATAGGTATTTTTTCTACTGATGTGACTTCGAGTATATAGCAAAAAATTGCCAAGCATGGGCTTCCAAGGTTAGATGAAAACAAGTATGGAGCAGTCGAAAAAGATATCTCAGTTTTTTATGACAAAAAAGAAATCAAATATAACCCTTCCTGGGTCTCTGTGAAGTATATGCATCCTAAAGATACAGCAAATTTGCCCATACTGATACAAATTTCCTGGACCATGCAATTGCAATCAGCTGCCTGAGAGGAATCACTTTAAAAGTGATCCAGAATTTACTTGCTGAGAAGGAGATTTCGATGGAGGCAATTTCTATATAGCTAAATGGAAAATAAAAGTAAAGATGACAGGTATTTTTATAAAAATGATAAAAAAGTTTGAAATATAAAATAATAAGTTTTTATTTAAATTTTTATACAAGGCAACACTCTTTTGCTGACCAGAAAAAGAGTTACATGGCATAACTATTTTGCCAAAGGAAAGTATAACTAGTGGTTTATCATAAAACCTGACAAAAAAAACAGTAACGCAATTAAAAAATAGAAAGAAGATATCAAAAAAGAAAAATATATAAAGTATTGGTAAGAACAATTGCAACAAGATCCCCCTGCTTTGCTAATACTAGAAGAATTGATAAAAAAAAACCAAGGCAGTAGCAGTACTACAGAAAATTTAAATTATACAGATGTATATTTTAATTTAAAAAAAAATGATCGTGAATGACAATAAATTATAAATATTAAAAATATAAATTATTAACTAAATGTTTGTATATAAAACTTAAAGATAACAAGTAAACATTAGATAAGAAAAAATGAATAAAAAAAAAATACGATTAAAAAAATATTGGATTAACCAAACAGATATGAATCAAATAAAAATAAATCCATTTAGATACGGATCAGATCAAATAAAAACTGATCTAATCGAATTTGAATCAGATTTACTTAAAATCCGATTCAATTAGATTCATTACAATCTCTAGTATTGATCCTGGTTGACTTAAAGGTACTATTTTCAAGCTACTAGGAGAGTGAAATATTTTCCCTAAATCTGACTTAGAGTATCTAATTTAGACTTAGTTTTGTTTAGTTTGAACTAGCTTAGTAGACTTCTCATATTTTTTAAGTAGTGTAGTCCTTTAACTAAAATATACAATGACGAGTTAGTTGTTTTGTGAAAGTTTGTAAAATATTTAGATATTTCTCAATATCTCAATAAAGATATGCAATTGTAACATAATTGTGGATTAAAAAATATATATATGGGTAATTATTTTCGAAGGTGGATAGGGATTTTTCGGACCTCATAATTGTGATCCTAAAATTTGCATTATATACGTATTATTAAAAAATGGGGGCCGAAAAAATCATATTTAATATTTTGATCGCCTTCAAGAATAATTGCCCATATATATATATATAACTCCACTTTATAATGATAAACTCTTTTCTATAAATTTCTGATCACCATTTCCAAAGAAGTATTTCTTCAAAACTTTATATTTTAAAAATAATAAAACTTTATAAGTTTCTTTAAAAACATCTGCTTTATTTAGCAGTAGTCATATTTTATCCTTTTTGTTTATTTTTTCTCTTCAAAAATCCTCTATTTATGAAGTTAATAGCAAGAAAGCTTTTTTAGAAAGAAAAAATCAAACAAAAAAATATCTTTCTTTTTTTTTAAGGTTCCAAAGTTTAGGAAGAAATGTGGATCAACAACTCAATACCAACTTGGGAAACTTATATTACTACCATAGGTAAAAATGGCTTCTCTCTTAATATATGATAGTTTTTTTTTTATTTTTTTGAAGGATTTTGTCTATTCTAACTTAATCCTGAATTTTTTGTTATACTAGAGTTTGAACAAATTGATTGGCTGAAAAATAGGATTGATTGTTTCATGATTAGTAGAAATATAAATAAGGATATATGTGATATATAATATAAATATATTTCCTAAGCTTTATAAGAACCTTAGATTCATTATAAGTTATATATTAGGTATGCAAATAGATAAACATCACATGGACTGTGGTCTTCTCTCTCTTATTATTCTTTGAAAATGTTATGGCTATAGAATAAATATTTTTTTTATTGAAATAAAACTTCAAGAACTCACTTTACTCACAAAGATATAACTATTTTTCTATTTCAAAATTACTCCAAGATTTTTTTATTCGAATTCAAACAGTTTTTTTACCCTTGTACAACACAAAATACTACTGAACTCATACTTTTTCTATAAATATACTCAATATTGATAATAGATTATAATCACCAGAATCATAAGAAAGATATATTTTTTCTTTCAAGAAACTAACAAGTCCACCATAGTATATTAGTTAAAAAGGATCTGAAAAAATTAAAGATTTAATAAGATATATCTAGTTTTTTTTAGATAGTGATAATAAAAATTTAATTCAACTGGATATTTCTGAACAATAAGTTATTCGATAAATCCATTAAAGATTAGATTTTAGGAAGTTTAGTGATGTAAATGATATATGGCTCCACATAATAATCTTTATAATCTCTATATTAATTTGTATATTATTTTATCAAAGTCAATAAACATAACTGAACTTTCATTTCAAAAAAAAAAAATATATTATATATAGTTTCAAATTATATTAAAACAATATAAATAATTTTATTTAAATAATTTTTTATTAATTTAATATTTTTTTTACTAATATATATATTTTTTTTAAACTTTTTATCAAGTTAAATATATGTGCTTATTAAATGTTTATATACTTTACATTATTAAATATTTTATTATAGCTAAATCTCTACGCTGATTCTCTAACCACACACAAAAAAGATGTTTGCAAGAAGTTTTATACTTCTTTGCTAATAAAGTCTTTATACTTTCATTAAAACAA
>CAJVPT010001839.1:0-19707 GCA_910592055.1 Acaulospora colombiana | reverse complement strand
GCTTCTGGTTTTTCCAAGAAAATTGCCAAAAAAGGAAATTTTTTAGGAAATTTAGGATCAGCGGAAAGAGTTTTTATTTTTTATTATTTATTAATTTATATATATACTGTATATAAATCTTTATTTATATATTTATTTTTTTTATAATTTTATTGTTATTATTATTAAAAATAACTATTCAAAGAAAAGAACTTACTATTTTTGAGTGTGGAGAAATTATGGAAGTTTAAAAATATGAAATAAGTGAAAGAAAAATAGCAGAAACATTAAATCATCCAAAAACTACTATTTATAATGTTATTTTTACTTATAAAAATATTAATTATGAAAAATCTCCTCCTAGAAGTGGCAAATCATCTATTATGACAGAAAGAGATAATAATCATTTACCAATAATTATTAAAAAAAACAAAAAAACAATATTTCAGAAATACATAAAGAATTTATTAATTCTATTTCAACAAATGTTTGTATAAATACTATACAAAAATTTTCTCATAAACAAGGTTTTTATGAAAAAGTTGGAATTAAAAAGGCTTTTGTGAGTTAAACTAATAAAAAAAAAAAATTTTATTATGAGTTAAAGAAAGAAGAAATTGGAAAGATGAATAGAATAATATTATTTGAAGTGATGAATTAAAATTTGAATTATTTAAAGGAGATGGTAAAAAATGGGTTTAAAGAAAACCACATAAAAAATATATATAGATTGTCTTGTTTCTATAGTAAAATTTAATTAAGAGGTAATGGTTTAGTGATGTTTTACTAAAAATGATCTTGGTTCTTTAGTTAGATTAGAAGGAAAAATAACAACACAAATTTATATAGATATACTAAAAAATAATTTATTATCTTATATAGATACTTTAGAAAATAAAGAAAATCATTTATTTCAAGAAGATAATGCATCTATATATACAATAAAATTACCAAAAAATTGGATAAATAAGAATAATATAAATGTTCTTTCTTGACCTACTCAAAGTTCTGATTTAAATCTTATTGGGTATTTATAGAATAAATAGAAAGAAAAGTAAGAGCACACAAGCTATTATCAACAAATATAAATAAATTATATAAAATATTTCAAGAAAAATGGATAAAAATTAATATAAAAAAATATCAAAATCTTGTTAATAGTATGCCTTCTAGAATTAATACTGTTATAAATAGTAAAAATTATTCAACAAAATATTAAATATAGATAATTTTATAGAATAAATTATATTTTTTAAATAAAATAACTTTTAAATAAACAAAATTTTAATAATAAATAGACTTTTAATAATAATAAAAAATTTTTTATATTTAATTATAACTATTAAATAATTTTGACTAATTACTAATAGTATCTATATACAATAATTTTTTTTATTATTAAATCTTATTTTTATATAATAAGTAAAGTTATTTCTTAGAATAAAATACATATATTGTAAAGTTTTTATTAAATTTGAATAAATATTTAATAATAAATTTCATAATTTGTGTTAAAGTAAAATTTTTTTACATTTTATTAAATAAAAATTTAAATATTAAATAAAATTTTACAAAACTCAATATTTAAGTAGACCTGTGGGTCAATAGCGCAGTTAGTGTACTCCCAGGTCTCCATCTGCAAGTTACTGGTTCAATCCCATGTCAGAACAGTAATAGCATTTATAGATTACATTGTACAAGAATATATACTAATCAGTCACATATATACTTGAACATAAAATACAACTTATAGAAAAACCCACCGTCTGACTATAGTATCACAAAATAGGTCACACAGGCCCTGGTCAGTTTTAGTACCAGGAAAATAAAAAGATCACTGCCATTTGGAATATGTGAAAGACACCTAGCAAGCCAGAAAAGATCCTGATCAGTCCAAGACCATCAATGAATACGTGAGAGATTTACCTCTTCTCAAAAAACACCCTCTGGGGGAGATGAAAGACTTAGGTCACTAATACCAATCAAAAAGATAACTAGTATGAGCCAGAACGCACCATAGGAGATCTTAGATTGCTGAACCAATGGCTACCAGAGAGGACAGCTGCATGCCCAGGCTAGTAATTAGCATTTAGCATCACGATAATAACTGTAGGGACAGACCCTGGGAGAAGAAATTCGAAAACAATTACCAAGGTAACCAATCCAATAGAAGGAGTAATCCACTATGAAGTTACTAAGGAAAACCCCTGTAGACCATATTTGAAGAGTGGTTAAGAATGACATAATGGAAGACTATATGTCGATCGCTAGGGCATACCATTGAATCACCAGAATTTCATCATATATCCTTGGCCTTGTATAATCAGAAATCAACTGAGCCTCTTTAGGACTTAACACAGTAGAAGATCTACTACAATACCCATAACATAAATGGCACACAACACCATATAAAGAAACACACACCTTGAAGCTCTTTGTTTCATTCTCAATAAAGTCACCTAACAGATCCTTGGAATGTTAGATGTCTAGGCAGAGCAAGATAACTGATAAAATGGTACCATATATAGTAAAATTGGTAGGGTCAAATATAGAATTAGATTTTGCATAAAACAGGTTAGGTGAATGGCTTATGTAATTCAAGAAGCCTACTATTTTAATAAAAGACTAATGTCCATCAGTTAGGATGTATATATAAAAAATAATATTTAAGTACTTTACTATATGCTAAATAAAATTTATTAATACTAAATTATTTGTTTATATAGTAGTTATAAAAATCAGGTGGGTATCAAAATTTTAACAAAAATGTAAAAAAAAATTTATTTGAAAATAATGTATTAAATGCAATAATAAAAGTAACTCCAAATTTCATAGAAATTTTACCGTAGATATAATTTATTATAAGAAACATGTTTACTTAATATATAAAATAAGTTTTTATTAACAAAATAAAATATTTGATATATAAAAGCTATTTCTGATTAATTTTAATAATTTTTAAGTAGTCCTTTATTTATTGGGGGTACTGTATATCTCTGGTCTTATAAAAATAGACATCATTAATAAAAAGCATCTTATAAGATCCAGAAACATAAATTTGAATAGTATTTTCTTTGTTTTCACTATACTAATGAGAGACACTGTAAATATATTTTCAAAGATTTTCTTTATAAAATTTTTTATCATATAAACTGTAATTTTTGAATAGGATAAAATTAGATAGGTATAATAAAAAATTAAATTGGCATGGGAATTTAATGTGTCAATATTATACTTAAAATTAAATGTTTTATTAACAAGGAGAAATAGACTTAGATAATTAACAGATGTATAATCAAAAAAAGTGAGATAGATATAAAAGAGAGAGTATATTATATTGTAGCAAGCTAAAAACTCTTTCCTGAAAAATTTTAAAATCAAAAAATTTTCTTATTTAGATAAAAAACAGAAAAAAGAACTTGTTCCTAGCTACAAAGTAGTAGTTTCCCTCAAGATAGTTTTCACAAGGCAACTAAGAAATTCAGAAAGACAAAAGATACCAGAATACAATATTGACAAGATTAGTAAAAATAATAATAAGATTTTAAAGGCCAAAGTGACAACATAAACATCACAAATTAGACACACTCCTCTTGGAACCAAGTCAACTCTTTCAAAAAAGTCTATCGATAAAGAAAAAAAAAAGAAAGATGAACATAACTGTATAACCAAAAGACATAGAGACAGAAGAAACAAGACAAACAATAGAGCTAATGGTAAGTACCATTAGCAGTAGAATACTATTCTTCATTACAGTCAAGGTAAATGAAGACAGAAGTACTCCAGAGTTGCAAGCACAAAACAAATATCTAGGCATTACTAGTCAGACAAGTTATAGTTACAAAGATCAAAGTGATATTCAGGAGTGATCACTCTCAATATAAAACATCTATAACAAGCAAGTATTTCCTAGACAAAATATCTATCAATCCAGAACAGGTACCAGAACAACTTCTTAAGAAAAAAATAGATTTTGTCAGACAAAAAATATGACCCTTTCCCTTCCTGAAGTATATAAGATTCAAATATCCAATTAGAAAACTGCAAATCACACTATTTTTGGCAATAAAGATGTATAAAAAGCATATACAATAGAAATTACAGACTATAGAACACCAAATTCAGAATGATCATCCATTAGGTTTCCAAGAAAGTAATTTCCACACTATTAGAATATAAGACATTCCTCAATATTTAATCAAAACAGATTTAGTAGAGTTTTTTAATGAACAAATCAGTATTAAGTACATTACCTTGAAGAAAGCAAGACCCTTCCAAACTACAAATATAATATTTGCCAATATATTTGACTATATAGAGATTAATCAAGAATAGGTATTTACAAAAGGTTTCTATTTATATAAAAGTTTTCTGTTCTACAGAATACATGAGATCAAAGAATAAAGAGAGCAGTTTAATGCAACACTAATACTTTTACCATCAGACACAACAGTAACAGATTTGTCGGTCACAATTATAAGCATCAAGGCAAAGTTGATATATATTTTTCATAACAATAACAACTAAGCCAAGAGGTTTATTATCTTCACTTTTCAGACTAGAGAAGAGCTGCAAGAGGCTAAATCAGTAGTTTCTGAGATCAAAGACCTTTAAACATGATGGTTAACTATGAAACAAAATTATGTCTCATTTGCAGTTTACCAGAACATAACTCATATACTTGCCTTGACAAACCCAAATTCCTTTTCTCAAGACAATATATCAACAGGTTCTATAATTTGAGATTTTCCCTTCAAGTCATATATAGAACCAACCCAAGTCTCAAAAACATCAGAAAATACAAAACAGGTAATAATCCAAGGAGCTATACAAATATACTAAAATATAGCAGCCCTGATAATAACCAGCACAATGAAGATATCTAGGAGGCCCTTATAATAATCTAAAAAGAAATAAAAAAGATGAAAAACACCTTTCAATACCTGAATGAGAGAGTGGATGCCTTAGAACAGAAATGCACCAACAGATATTCAGAAAGTATAAATAAACTTATAGAAGAACTAAAAGAACCCATGTAGAATAACAACAAAGAATAGGTAACTGATACAAGTATGAGGATTTAAGATGTCAAGTTTATCCAAAAAGCTTATCAAAAGCAACTTAACAAGATAAGCTTCACAATGAAAGAAGCTATAAACCTCTTTAAACTATTACAACAGATAATTTCAATAGTCTTCAACTCTCCATAATAGTATGACAGAACAAACAACAAGTGAATCTTCAAAGAGAAAGGGTAAATTAGATAATAACAATTACAAATCAATATTAAGATATCAAACACTATTCAGAATATAATAGATATAATAAACAACAAAAATATATTAGTCAAAAAATAGAAAATCAGTACAATAAATATTAAAGGTATTAACGAAGAGAGCAAACAAATAGCTTTTACAACTCTTACAAATAAAGAATAATATGATATTATAGATATTACAGAGATATGACTACTATACAATTACAGATAAACTAATAAGAAAGACAAATTTATAATATAGATTATAAAGAATATATAGTATTCAATAGGATCAGGAGTAGACATAATAATTAATAAAAAATAGGTAATATATATTTATAATTCTGGAACTTGGCAAAATAGAAGTTTATTTGTCGATATAATCTTTAAAGCCAAAATTAGATATTGAATAATCACAATCTACAGTCCTGCGAACTCAACTCAAGTAAAAGAAAAGCTTTTACTAGTCAAGTAGCTAAAATAAACAATTTAAGAAGCATCAAATAAGAACTTTTTTATAATCATTCTAGAAGATTTTAACAAAATATTGAATAAAACCCTTGATAGACTACTATCAAAAGAAGGCTGGAAGTATATAACAAGGATATAATTAATATATTTATAACACTCAACTTCATAGATATTTATAGATATATGAACCCAAGTATCAAGAGTTACATATATATTAGGAGTAAAAGTGGATATGGCTGTAAACTGGACTAGATGTGAGTATCAAGACCATTAGTATAGTATATTATATAAACACCACACATATCCCTTAACATAGTAATCAATATTTATCACAGAATAGTAACCCTCAAGATCAGTACACTGTATAACTATTGAAATAAGTTGATAAATAGGAAGAATATAAACATAAAGCAAATTGATTACCATAACTCAATGAACAAACAGTAGAATAAATTTAAAGAAGAAGTCGAAGAAAAGACAATAAAGATCTTAATAAACAAATATTCAATAGTAAAGAACACCTGGAATGGGTTCAAGAATATACTGTTAGAAGCTAGTAAAAGACACTTAAAGAAAAGATAGAAGAGCAGAAATATCAGAACAATCCATATCTTTAAATATAGACAGATAATGCAATTGTCACTATTAATAGGAAAAACATATAGAATATACAAAAAATACTACTGATAATAGGGCTGAGCAAAATATAGTTGAATTGATGAAAGCCATCAATAAAGGGGAAAACAAAATAGATAATCCACTGAGTAGCAATATTTTGGACACAATATTAATGGTTAGTAGAACTTTATGAGCTATGGAAAATAGAAACCCTGACAATACAACAAAAAATCACAAGGAAAAAAAACAAGATCATTAATAGTAGAATCGAAAAACACTTCAAACATCTATAAGAATAATCAAAGAAAATGATCAATAGTATCTGGACAGATTGCAAAGAAGAATAGTCACAATAAAACTTATAGAACATATAACAACAGATGACATTACAATTATCAGAGACTTCAAAACTAAAATTAATAACCATTTTGAAAAATAGACAAGACCTTGTAAAACTTTAGATCTATAAAACTTTTCCAACTGGAATAGTAGATATACACCAATTGAATATATTAAATCAGAATGGTATGATTAGTGTATAAGAATAAATACTCAAGAAATCCAAGAAGCTATATGGTCAAAAAATAAATACAAAGCATTAGGTTTCTCTAAAATTCCATATATTCTCCTAAATAATATAGGCTCCAAAGATATACAGGTCTTAAAAACAATCTACAATTTGATCTTAAAAACAGGAAAACTATTAAAAGAATAGGAATATGACAAAGTTTATTCAATCTCCAAGCTGAAAGATTAGATAGAAAATATCAATATCACTTGATTGATTATTCTTCTAGAAACAACAAGAAAAATCTTCATATCTATCTTGAATGATAGATTAGCAGTGACATTCAACTAGTACAATATAATATGCAGAAATAACTGAACAGGCTTGCTGGTCAGTAGTACACAACAACTGATATATATAATGAACAATATTCTGAAAAAAGTCAGAGAATCGGGAAAAGAATCATGGATTTTTAGTTAAAATATAAGCAAGGTATATGACTCAATAAACAAAGACAACATTCTTTCTACTAATCCTCTGACTACATACAAAAAAGATGTTTACAAAAAGTTTTGATACTTCTATGCTAATAAAGTCTTACTACTTTCCTTAAATCAACTTAAAGAGTTCCTTTCAGAACTTTTTTACCTCCTTCTTATCTTATTTACAATCTCTTTTGGATAAAACAAACTCTTGTGACCTGCAAAGTTCAGTTCTTATCTTTACTACCAATGACAAGAAAGTTTCTAAAGGGAAAAGGACAAACAGTGCAGTACCTGTTATCTTTTAGCTATGGTAGAAAAATAACAGAGGTTTTATTCTAGTCAAAGGACTCATTTTTCATTCTTTAACTAGCATTGTGACCTCTAAGAGCCATCTTTTTCACAGCATTCTGGAAAAATTGGCCTACTTTAGCTTGACTCTGAAATTTTGGATAGTACGATCTCACTAATTCTAATTGGCTGACATGAAACATATTGAAAAAGATTGATAAACAAGCTATTATTAGTCACTTCACATATCTGAATGTATTTATTCAGCTCCATAAAAACCTGGGGTTCACTATAAGTCATATATATTAGTGCAAATAGATATAGAATATATCACCGATATATCATTGGATATAAGAAAGAGTCTATCTAACTATGGCAAAGGCTACAAGAGCTCAATTGACCTTTTTTTAAGTTAGAACTGCCTATATCCTGATTGTATATCAGATAGATTCTTAATCTCTACTGCTCAGAAAAGTCTAAACCAGAGAAAGCAAGAAGTTATCAAGATATATTCAATAGTAAAGCTTGTGCACAAAGCAATCTAGGAAGTTTTCATTCTATCTTCAAAAAATTCTAAGTTGGAAAATTGGAAGGCTAATGCTATTTTACCAATAGAAACTTGAGTCTAAAAATGTCAACAGTGACATGTGAGCTGGTCGGATAATCTGATAGATTCTTATTAATCACTAATACCAATAGCAACCAGTAGAATATATCTACCATAAGGCTAGGTATTGTTCTTCTTATAAGGAATTAAATTTGAAATAAGAGGCATAGATAGGTAAGTATATTTATGTTTAGATAGAAATAGATTTAATTGATAATATACTGAAAGACTTTCAAGTCACTCATCTGGACATCAATATACCACTTGGGTCTTCTTGGTTACTTCTTCTTCACAAGCCTTAAAACTGTAAAGTCTCTCTCTTAGCCTTCAACTTATCTCCATAAAGACTCAGTAGAAGTTTATCTCTCAGATCTTTTTGCAAAGAAATTTAAAACAAGACAGGTATGTATCAAGAAAAAAGACTGACACTTGCTCAAAGTGATATATAACCATCCAATTTTCTTTTTATTTTCTTTTTAATGATACCAGCATACTCTAGGGATGCTGGTTTTTCTTTTGTAAAAAGAAAGGACAATAAGTCTTAATGTAGCTTTAGAAATAGCTTTAGCTTATCATTATCTTTATCATTTCTAAATATACATCCTTATGCTTATGCTTTGTGCAATATATATATGTAATTTGAAAAACAATAAAGTTAGATATGAGTCCATAAAAAAAAAATAAAATAAATAATAAGCAAAGACATGTTGATATAAGTACTTAAGCATATCAAGATCCCAGAAACAATCATTAAAGTCCTAAGGAATACTTTAATAAATAGGTACAACAAAGTTATTACAACACATAAGTGCATAAAAAAGTACAATGTCTACGATGAAATTAATCAAGAAGACATTATATCTCTGCTTCTATGGAGAATTTTCTATGACCCTTTACTCCAAGAGATAGAAAACCTGAAGATGTAATATGAGATAAAAATAATCTAGACAACAGATTTAATAATAGTTAATACCAATAGTATATTACAATACATATTATTACAGATAGTAACAGTAACAGTATATATGAATGATATTATATGATATATACGGAACAGAACTAATATATAAAAAATTCTAGATTTAGTCACAAAATTCCTTAATATCAATGACATTCAAACCAATGGAGATAAATTATTGCTTATTTGTATTGATGTAAATAAGACATATTAGAAAGTAGGAGATATTCTGATAGGAATCAAGGTATTATCCATAAAAAAAAAAGAAACAGTATGTATCTTAAGGGTCTGAATATCAGAAGATAGAAAGAAACAATACCAGAAACAACTTATTAGAAAAAGAATAAACAATTATATAAACCTTTTAAAATGGAAGAAATTATAGACAACAAGTATGATATATAATTAATTATATCTTATATCAAGCAATCAAATATCTTCTCAATAACATGGCCTTCACAGAACAAGAATATAACTACCTCAATAGTAAAATAGTGAAAATATATAAACATAAATGTAATTTATCAATGATAACATCAAATACAATCATTCATGCAGATTTCAGATACAAACTATTCAATATGTGAATCAAACAGGTCTTAATATATGGCAACAACTAGTTCAAGAAAATCAATGGCAATGACATCTATAGCATAATAGTATGGATTAGATTACAACAACTTTAAAATCAATACTGGTTGAACACTTTGATCCTAAAAGACAAGTACTCTACTGAACAAAAAAAAAAAAATCTCATAAATGATATCCTCAATATGTTCAAAGTATAAGATATCACTTTCAAGATAACAGATTATGTAACAATATGTATTTCTCCAAAGGAAGGTAAAATAGTAATAAAAGAGATAACAAAAAAAGATTAACATGATAAAAACAGACAATTTCTTAAAAAGAGAGAAATTCTTTTTATAGAACAATTCATAAATAATGATCTCTCAAGATCTCTAACATAGCAGCAACCCAGAACAAAAAAAGGTAGTAGGGAAAAGTTTCAAGATGATTCTAAGAACTATTTCAAGTCATATGTATATACCTAACAAAAACTTATATATAAATATTATAGGTCTTCACTTCATTGATACCTAAAGATGGGTTCCTAAAGAAGGAGGCAGGAACAAAGTCAAATATTCCTCACTATTAAAAATTAAAATTTTTAAATTAATAACTATAAAAAAACTACTTACAATTGTTTTCCATTATCCAAATTATTGATTTATAGCATTTTCTGACTTTTGTTTCTATTAAAGTAAAGAGCTATGAATTTTGTCCCCTCAAAAAGGAACATAAGTGATTTGTGAAATTTTATATGCTAAATACTTTAGGGCCCATAATTACTGATATCTGTAACAAATTTTGTAACAATACTTTAGTTCTTCCTTCCCAGCCAAGAGCAACCATCAAATGGTTAGCAACAAAATCAAATAATTAAATTACTATATATAGAAAAAGGAAAGTGATAGACTCAAACAGAATCATAGTTAATTACATAATACAGGACTCAACAATATCCCCTCTCTACAAATGTAAAGGATGTCAGAAAAACAACTAACAATTAAGGAATCAATACAAGGAATAAGACCAATGCATAGCTAAGTTAATAATGGCAAGAACTGTTAATGTAGTGATAAACAAAAGCTTAAAATTGATAGCTTCTTGTAAAAAACAACCAGCTATATTACAATCTATAGTGAACAGGTTGCATTTCATTACTAGAGAAATTAAGGAAGCATTACATAAAAAAAAAACAATGCCAGAATCTCCCAATATAGCACCACAGTTTCATTTAGATCTTTTCTTAGAAATGATTCACTTAATAAACAATTGACTGACAAAAAAATTATAGACCAATTAATATACATAGCAAAAAAAATAAGTGAACTCAATGACCTATAGATCTATACAGATGGCTCATTCACAAGACATTCAAAAAAAAGTAAAATGAGCTTGAGATAGATTATTACAACTCAATTAGGAAAACAAGTAGTGGAATTCTAAGCAGAAACATGTAACACTCCTTTATCCACAAAAGCAGTGCTAATAGCTATCTTAATAGCTGTAAATACAATTAGTACAAATAAAATAATTATCATTTTTATAGATATCTAGTTAGCAATTAATGTCCTTAGGGATCCCGTAATTCAAAAAAGATATTAAGAAAAAATAAACCACTTGAACCAAATTCTAAGCAATACAATCAAGGAGTTACTAAAGACACAAAGACTAACAGTAATCTGGAAAAAGTCAAGAGCCATTCAGGAATTACAGGTAATAAAAGAGCAGACAAGTTGGTCACTACAAGACTAATAAACAAGCCAAAACAACAAATATACAAAAGAATATGATAACCAAAATACTTATAAGATAAAATCAAAAATAGTTTGATATAGCAGTAAAGCCCTTAACAAAATAGATCCTCAAGAACAAATAAGCAAGCAAATAGCAAACATTACATAGGAATCAGGACTGATTAAATCAAAGAAATCCACTGACCATTAATTTTGAAACTTTTAATGTCAACAGAAATTACATTATCACTAATAAATATGGAAAACCACAAAGACCATTTATTCAGAATCAAGGCATAGATAGGAGAACTGTCAACTATGGACAAGCTAAATGTGAGATGTTTAAATATCTATACATAATAACAAGTATAAAGTATACAAACAATCATCAATATAATTATACTCTTTCTGCTGATCCTCTGTCTACACACAAAAAAGATGTTCACAAGAAGTTTTCACACTTCTATGTTAATAAATTCTTAATACTTTTTTTAAACCAACTTGAAAAAACTTCAAGAGTCATTACTACTTCCCTTCCTTCTTGTTAATACTCCTTTTCAAGCAAAAACTTGACCGCTAGTGACCTGAAAGTCAAGAAACACCTTTCCTACCAAGGGCAAGAAAGTTCTGAAAGGAAGAAAAACTAATGTGCCATCATCTCACACTGTAGAGAAACAACACAGAAGTTCTGTATTGATGAGAGACAACTTCCCCACTCTCTTGTCATTTGTCTGACTTCTCATAGTGCTTGTTAAGGGTTTTTTCTTTGGGGAATTTTGCCTACCTCAGTTTGACCCTGGATTTTGAGTAGCACAAAGTTTCTCACACCATGATTGGATAGATAGAAATCATATTAGTAAAAGAAGTAAACAAGCTCCCATTGGTCACATCACGTGTCTAAATGCATTTTCTCAGTTCAATAAGAATCTGGGGTCCACCATAAGTCAATCTGGGGTGCGAGTAGATACAGGACAAGCAAAATTCCTAAATCAGCAGTATCTTAAAAAAAGAACTGTTGGAATAGGATTCATCGAATAGCCAACAAAGACCTCTCCCTCCTCCTCCTCTCCAACAAACATAACAACACCTGGGACAGTATCTTTTTGGAGGGTTTTGATACTCCCATCTTCTTAGTGTATACTGACATATCCTTCGAATACAACCACCTCTCTTAAAATTTTTATTTGGGATGACGTGTCTCGCCTGAACATGTTTATCAGAGGGAATCTAGGAGGATCAACAAATCTTCTTTCCCAGTACGCAAATTAAATTGATCCAAGTTATTTTCCCCAATAACAAGCCATCCCGTGGGTTGGAGCGGCCAGAATTTTACAACATGGAGACACTAAAAGCAGCCAAGAAACAGGCAATACGCCTTCGACTGATGAAGCCCTCAAAGAGTAACCAGTTTACGGAATCAAAGTGATAGTAGTAGTGTAAAATTCTTAACCACTCAGACAATTATAGGAGTGTTTTATTAGTAATTATTTCTTGTATATGCATTCATTTGCCACATCTTTAAACTTTAATAAAACAAGGTTGAGTCGCCATTTCAAAAAAAAAAAAAAAAGATAATAATAACTAAAAAATAACTATTCAATAGTATTAAGAGTTATTTTTATTATATTTTTCTCTCTTTAAAAGGTGAAGAAATCCTTTAAGTCAAATTTTCTCACATAAGAAATAAAATCATTTCGATAAATTTCATTAGTTATCCCAAATAAGTAGTTCATGAACAAGAACTTTGTTTAATAAATTTAATTTGGATTATCTTAAAAAATTTCATAGATATATCTAGCTGTACAATAATAGTAGGGAGAATTTTGAAGTAGATTTTTCTTAAGTTACTATTGTTACAATTGTTTGAAATTCTAAATTGTATTCAATAATTCTCCCAAATAGTATAAATTTATTAGAGTGGCTATGTAACCAGATTATTGCATATGTTGCTTGATTTACAAAAGAGTATTTTTGATACTATTCTTCACTGGGATAATAGAATTATATGGAAGTTTATACTGGTTTGAAGTTTTATTTAAAATAGATAATATATTTATTTTGAGTATGTTTAGTTTTTTTATAGTTGATTTTAACAGTTAAGTTTGGATATTTTTTAGGTGAACTTTTTCATATAGATATTTCTTGAATATATTTTAAGGATATGCTATTGATAATTAATTTATGTCAATTTGATTTTGTGTAATAGCTTGTTTAACTGATTATTAGTTTCTATTTATTATTAAATAGATAGACTCATGATCAACTCTTTCCACTGATCCTTTGACCACATACAAAAAAGACTTTCACAAGAAGGGTTTTGTCTCTTCTTACCAACAAAGCCTTAACACTCTCCCTAAATCAAACTGAAGTTAGTCTTCAGAAGTCATCTTATCCTCTCTCCTCTCTTATTTACAACTTACTTCACACAAACCTCAACCACTTGTGATCAAAAAGGTTGGGCAACTACCTTTTCTACTAATGGCAAGAAGGTTCTGAAAGGAAGAAGAACTGATGTACAGTCACCTTACACTGTAGAGAAACACTATATAGTTTTGTATAGATACAAGAGACTTATTTCTCCCTCTTGTTATCTCTTATGAGCTATGAGTGCTTGTTTCAAGGTTTTCTGGGAAATTTTACCTACATCAGCTTGACCTTGAATTTTGAATAGCACAAAGTTTCTCGCACCGTAATTGGACACAACTAAACACATCAGGAAAAAAGAAGTAAACAAGCTCCTATTGGTCACCTCATGTGTTCGAATGCATTTCCTTAGCTCCATAAGAACCTAAGGTCCACCATAAGTCATTGAATGGTACGAGTGGATAAGGAACACTGTCAACTCCTATATCATTAATGAAGCAAAAGAAAAGTAACATACCCCCCTCCTCACCTACCTAGGAAAATAGATAAAGGCAAGACTCAAGGAAATACAGAATAAGGACAATGCCTTAAAAGTGCCACACCTATCTTTTACTGCAAGCTTATTGGGAGATCAGGGAGATCTTAGGATTATTTGTACCTAATCATCAACACCAACTTGCAGTCGCTGAACCAGAGTGCCCAAAGTACGTGCCAGGATCATAGACAAATAGCTCAATCTCTATGGATGGTAATAATCTGGGGAAAACAGTATGACATTTATCAATTCTGCTAGGGTGCATGCCAGAAGTATCAAGATTCTCCTTTCTAGGATGGAGTTATCGCAATGGTAAAGAAGAACAGACTGGCAGATGACGGGCCCCAAACTTTCCCCTCTTTTTTTCATCTCTTCTATGTTCTAAAGCCCTCATGAAACCCCCAACTTGTCATCACTCAGAAGAACATCTATAGAAGATCCCATACTAGATAGGGTATGGAAGAAATAAGATCAGAACTAGTAGACAATAGTCGAATATAATCAAATTATTTCCCTCAATCCTCCGGTGCCTTTTTTGTAATGCAAAATCTTCGCCCCTGTTTAAGCTTGTATAGCCTTGCCCCCCTTATCTATAGGAATAGTTAGCTTGAGAAGGTTGATAGGATATTGAACATATTTTTGTCAAGTGGATCCTAAAACTTCGACAAATTTCCTGAGTAGTAGAACACAACTAGAAACACAACCTTTTCTTTCTTTTCTTTTTATACATATTTGAAATTTATTTCAGCATTAGTGGAACTATACACTAATTCTCTGATCTTTAAAGAGATGGCCTAGCCACAAGGTAGAGTGACACTTAAAGGAGATCTTTTATTGTTTCTACTTTATTAGATAAGAAAATTCCGATGTATGGTGTTTGAGTTATACTCAATTCCTTCTATCTATGAGTTTCAATAAAGTATGACAAAGCCAGCGTTTTAAAAAAAAAAAAAAAAATTAAATAGATAGACTTGATAAATAGTTTATTACTAATTTCTATATTTTATATCACAATTTTCTTAAAAATTTCTTATGCCAACAGACTTGATCATACTATTGAATATCCTAATTTAGTAATTAATTATATTATACTAATTCAAGAGAAAATTAAATTCCTTGATTAGGCTTTATTTTATTCATTGTTCAGAATATGAAAAGAAATTAATCTTCCTTTGAACTGAACTTTTTATATTTTGTAAACAATTTAGAGCTTAAAGAGATATCTTGTGATGACTTTATCTTTATAGTCAAGAAGTTATGATTCAATATCAATAATAGATAACTTTATTTCTTCAAGTAAACTCAAGGCAGTTGGTTTTGAAGCTTCCTTAATAGTTGACAGTATACTCAAAAATTCAAGCACTTTATCTTTATATAAAAGAATTGTGGATCCAACTAGTATAAGCAAATATTCTTCTAAATTTACTTTCCTCCAAAGCCATTATGAGAAACAAATAAGTTTAATCAGTTATCCTTTCTGGAGTATTTTTCCAGCTTGACAATTTTCATATTCAAATCAAAGATTAACTTATAATTCTAATTCTTCTCAAGTTTCAAATAATATATTTTTTTAGAAAGAGAAATCAAATAATTGATTTTGCTATTTGTTTTTCAATAAAATTTCTTTGTTACTTGATACTGAAATATTTTATTATCACTATAATATTTTGTGAATCAGTGACTCATAATATGAGATGATGTTCCAAGAATCTTTATTTTATGTTTGCATTTTATATTTTTAATAGATATTATGTGTTCCATCATTTGAACGTAATTGTTATGATTTTTTTTTTTTTTTTTTTTTGAAGAGCTTTTGTTTAACTTTTATTGTTTTTCAAATTACTTATATATATTGTGCAAAGCATAGTATATGGATATATATTTGGTGACAAAAAAGATAATAATAGCTAAAGTTATTTCTAAAGCTACTTTGAGTCTTATTGCTCTTTCTTTTATCAAAGAAAAACCAGTATCCCTAGAGCATGCTGGTATCATAAAAATAAAAATAAATAAAAATAAAAAAGGAACTTGAACAGACATATGCATTGTTGAAAAAGTACTAGTCTTGTTTTTTGGCCCATGCCTGTCTCATTCTTTTCTTCTGTAGAGAGGTCTGGAGAAAAAACTTCTATTAAGTCTTTATGGAAATAAGTTGGAAACCGGAGAAAAAACTTTATAGTTTTAGGGCTTATAGGGAGAAAGTAACTAAGAAGGCCCAGGTGATATATTGGTATCCGCATAATCAACTTGAGAGTCTTCCAGTATATCATCAATTAAACACATTTCTATCTAAATATGAATATACTTACCTTATCTATACATATTATTTCATATTTAATTTCTTATAAGAAGGACAGTACCTAGCCCCATGATAGATGTATCCTGCTGATGGCCATTAATATTAACAATCAATAAGGATCTCCCAGATTATCTGGCTGGCTCGCACATTACTGTTAATATTTTGGGCTCGAGTTTTAATTGGTGTAATGGCATTAGCCTTTCAATTTTCCAGCTTGGGATTTTTTGAAGATAGGATGAAAACTTTTTGTGTTGCTTTGCACAAGAGCTTTACCACTAAGTATTTTTGATAGATTCAAACTTTTTTCGATTTAGATTTTCTGGATAGTAGAGGTTAAACCTATCTACATACAATTAGGATGTAGGTGGTTCTAACTTGAAAAAAGTCAATCGAGCATCTTGTGACCTTTACTATGGTCAGACAGACTCTTTTTTATATCCAATGATGTGTTGATAACATGTCCTGAATTCATCTGCACCAGACAGTATGACTTATGATGAACCCTAGGTTCTTATGGAGCTGAGAAAATGCATTCAGATACATGAGGTGACCAATAGGAGCTTGTTTATCAATCTTGTCCAATATGTTTTACGTTAACCAGTCAGAGTTGGTAAGATTTGTGCTACCCAAAATTTGAGAGTCAAGCTGGAGTAGTAAACTTCCTCAAAAAACCATGAAAAAGGTAGCATTGAGAGGTCACAACAACAGACAAAAGATAGAAAATTAAGTCTTTTGACTGGCTTTTAACCTCTGTTATCTCCATCATAACTAAGAGGTGAAAGATACTTTACTGTTGATCCTTTTCTCTTTAGAAACTTTCTAGTCATAGGTAGTAAAGGTAGGACTGAACTTTACAAGTCACAAGAGTTCATTTTGTTCAAAGAAGATTGTAGACAAGAGGAAAATAAGATGAGGGAGTTCTAAGAAAACTCTTTGGATTGATTTAAAGAAAATAGCAAGACTTTATTAGCATAGAAGTATTAAAACTTCTTGTGAACATCTTTTTTGTATGTAGTTAGAGGATAACAGAAAGAGTAATAATAACTGAATGAATTGTTATAACTATTCAACTATATTATCATATTTAAACCAATAAACTAAAATAAGAGAAACTATAATAAAATAAATAAAATATGATGTAATAAAAAAAAAAATAATTAAAATAAGGGACTTTTTGAAGGTTATAGTCTCAAATACTACCTTGCATTTAATATTATATAGCTAATCAACTCGAAGATATATATCATAAATTTTTCATATTTCCAGAAAACCAAGATTATTTACAGCTATATATATGGATTTAATAAGTCAATACAAATATAAATATACAGTATAATAACTAATATTAATAATATTTTTTTTTTTAACTCACAATTATGCACAATGAATGTCTTTATTGAAAAATTGAAATGAAATTTATAATATTTTATAGACTTTCACAAAGTGACTAACTCGTCTTTATACAAAAGTACTCTAAGTCAGATTTTGGGAACAATATTTCATACTCCTAATAGATTGGTAATAACCTCTATTTACTAAAATCATTGCTAACAGTTTGTCACTATTGATTGTCCAAAAATCAATGAATTGCCAAGTTAAAAAGGGGAAAGAAGAAAAATGATTAGAGAAGTGGACAATTCAAGGTCCATCAAAAAAATCCAAAAATAAAAACGACCCCCTTTTAAAAGAGATTTGCCTGATTGGGATAGTCTTCTTGCTTCACTTAAACCTCAGAAGAAATCTTATTTTTCACTACCTGTGGCATTGGATAAGATAATTCAACTGATCTTTTATTTAAGTAAGCATCAGATTGGAATAGTTTAAGAAAAGTATTTAGATCTTTGCTTTTTTCATTAAAGCTTTGTCACCACTTGAGGAACTTAGGTAAGAGATAGGAGTTTGCAATTCACATTACCTATTACTTGATCTTTTGGTTTTATGGAAGTTTTCATTGAGGGACTTGGGCTTTTTGGGAACAATCATTTTCAGAACCTTTTTTCCAATTACTAATGATGTTATCAGAACATGTGAATGTGACCAATAAGAGCTTGTTTACATTTTAAAAACTAATATATTTTATGTTAGTCAATCACCTTTGGTAAGAATTTGTGCTATCAAAAATTCAGGATCAAACTGAGGTAGGTAAAATTCTCCAGAAAACCATGAAAACAATAGCTCTAAGAGGCCCACAAGTGACTGAAAGGGAAAAAATAAGTCCTTCTATCATCAATAACCTCTATGTACCTCTCACTTCAAAGGTTAAATAGATCTTCAGGTACTTTATAGTCAGTTCTTCTTCCTTTGGAAACTTTCTTGCTGTTGGTATCAAAAATATTTATCAGGAAATTTTTTTGATAAAGATCTCCACCTGTTAAAATTTTTCTGAAAATTTTTGAAAAAATCCCCAAAAATTTTTAAAATTTTTAAAAATTTATAAAACAAAAATAATTTCATTAATTTTAATAATTTTTTTTTTTTGGAACAGAAGCTCAGCCATATTTATTAACTTTGATAAAGTAATATACAAATTAATACAGAGATTACAAAGGTTGTCACGTGAAGCCATATATCATTTATGTTAATGAAACTCTCTAAAACCTGACCTTTAACAGATTTACCGGGTGGCTTGTTGCTCGGAGATATCCGATTGGATTAAATTTCTACTACTACTACTATCTAGAAAAAACTAGATATCCCTAATTGGATCTTCAATCCTTCTGGAGTCCTCCCAACTAACATGCCATAGTGGACTTGCTAGTTCTAAGAAAGGAGAAGTACACCTTTCTTTTTGATCCTGGTAATTATGGCCTGTCACCAATTACCAAGTGTGTTTAGAGAAAGAGTGTAAGTTCGGTAGATATTATTGTATCATACGAGGGTGAAAAAACCATTTGAATTAGAATGGAAAAACCCTGGAGTGATTTTGGAATGGAAGAATGGTTATGTCTTCAAAAGTATTGTGAGTTCTTGAGGTTCCATTCCAATAGGAGAGGTACTCATTCCATAGCCATGACACTTTCAGATAGTAATGAGAG